>JAUZND010055632.1:0-18836 GCA_034780555.1 Coelogynopora nodosa
AGAGAGAGAGAGAGAGAGAGAGAGAGAGAGAGAGAGAGAGAGAGAGAGAGAGAAAGAGAGAGTTTTGTCTATAGACTCGAGCATTATTAGTCAAGATGTTCATATATAGCTTTATTAATATCGAATAAATAACAAAAATTTAGCTTCAATAAAAACTAGCCAAATTTATTTAAAAAACAAACAAAAAGAGTATTAGAAATAATATAAAGAACAACAAAAATTATCTACCATAAAATACAATAGATATGGTCTGCAGTCGTGCTGACTTTGGTTCTATTGAATGTATGGATTATGGACCGACCCCACTGCTGGATTATTAAATATTGGAATTCGATTCAGTTTAAGAAGTGCTGCCTATAAGAAAGTGATACGAAATTTGATCGAACGTCCCTATTAAAGGACATATGACTTCGTACAGAATATACTTTACGTCGAATTGCTATAGAGTAATAACTAGTTTACTATGGATAAAAGGAAACAAGTTTGAACCAGTCTTCCATTGAGGTCAGCATCATTTGCTAGAATGATACGATATGAAGCTGCGGTATACAATGAAAGTTTGTGTACAATTGTTTGTTCAATTCATACCAATTTCTTCAATTCACATTTATCAATGCATATAAGCAAAAAATAATTTTAAAATTTAATTATAATACGTGATAACATTTGAAAAACAAGAAATAATTCATTCAGGAATCATATTTGAATAACATCTACAATATACACAGACTGTGCTCCATAAGACTAGAATCATAGTAAAAGCAAATTTCTATGTAAAGAGATGTGTATTATGTGATGATCCTGATGACACTATCCGACACATTTTAGACTAGTTGACTGTTATGTATTCCGTATGAAAGTGAATGTATTAAAGTGTATGAAAGTGAATGTATTCCGTATCAAACTTTTATTCAGGATTATTAGTTAGTTTATATATTAATGTAAGTAATATAAGCGTCTTTTATTTAAAAAAATATATTTCTACTCTGCTGTAAAATGAAAAATGAACAACTCGATTTAATTATTAAATAATATGTATGTAACAATAATACAAGCACCAAAGTAAAAACCAAAATGAAAAGCAGTCTACATTTGACACGTGCTTGGCAATCCTACAATGAATATTAACCCTGGGAGTTCTATTGTTTGGTGTATTAAAGGTTTTTCTGTTTTAAACATCCGTCTTAAAATATTGTACAGCCTATAAAACACCCTATTGTACAACTATCATGATTAAGTAACAGTTTGGGTATAAAGTAACGAAGATGTATTAAACAATAAACATATAATTCAATTATCAAAATGTTGTTCTGGTTCATTTACAGTATAAGCGTACAGGATGTCCAAATGGACAAAATTAATCCAGCAGTGAATCGGCCAGCTAATCGGCCACTGAATCCGACAGGGGACATTGTTGAGGTTATTCTACATTTTTCATGAACATAACTTTATAACAAATATTTTTTAATGTAAATTTAAATTTAAATTTAACGAAACAATTTATTTTTAAAATATTCGAATCAAGTTATCAAGATGATCTAAAGGAAAAACCACATTCAGAACCGAACCACAGAAAGGTGTAATAAAATTAATTTGCTATCGTAAAACCACAAATATAAATTTGAAATATGTTTAAAGTCCGCAAATAGCTATAGCTTGTACAATAGAGAAAACCCCAGCTCTATAGATGAAACTCTAGCCTTGTAAATCTAAAAAGCAGAAACATAACTGGGCCGGAGACATAACAATGATAAACAAGATTGAAATGTAACCATTGAAATTTATAATTAAAAAGGGAGAAAGGTGACTAGACAATGGCGCGTGGTTTTTCACCCTCAGTGGCAGTTTTTACGTGGACATTTCTGGTTTACATTTAGATAGACATGTTTGACCGAATTGATCTAAATATTTAGAGAAAATAATGTCCATACAACAGTTATGATTTGAACAATAAAAATTAAAATGAATTCGGCAATAAGAAATATGTGTGTTTGAAATATAGTTCACACATTCCGTTATCTTGTTTGCCTTTGCTTAAAATAGTATAATTATAAACGAACAGTTTTCTTTGATATCTGTTTTTGTTATAACATAATTCATATCCTTATTGATCTCAATGTAAATGACTTTTTCAGTTTTAATCATTCTAACTGTATCCTATACGTGGCAATAGCTATAAAATTCTTCCCAGAAACATATTCATTAATTACAATTATAGACCATTTAATTTCTCTAACAGAGTCCTCAATGTTTGGAATAGTTTGCCTGACTCAATAACATGTTCCAGTTCCAATAATGATTTTTTTCTTGAAAATGTTTATTTAAGTACATACTGCAAAGTTTTCCATTTCTAATTTACACATAATTTTTACGTTTTGCATTTTTCTATTTTATCGAGATAAGATATTGTACAACCCTTTTTCAGGCAAATACCGCAGCGTACATGAAGGCGTCCTTTGACATTGCAGGAACATTTTAAATCAGTTATAAAATGCTACATATTATATATAATAAAGGAAAGGAAAGGAAAATTTTCAATTTTTGGCTCGAAGTGGCTTAGATATTATTACAGACACTTATTGTTCAATCATATTATTGTTTCTGTAAAACTGTTGAAAATGATCTCAGCCTATAGCCCTTATTTAAAAAATTTAAAAGCCAATAATCAGTTAATCATTTTACTGAGTTACATATCGCCGAAAAAAGTAACGTAATTGTGCACACGTTGTTCTACCATTATTGCTCACAGTATGGATATTACATTTTTTTAATCTTATAAGTGAAAGATGGTATATTATAAAGAAGCAGCTGCGCTCCTAGTGTTTACTTTTGTTAATGAGATATTTATAAAAGTACAAATACGATGTGTGCGAACTAGAAAGTTAGGGGGTAACAAAATTACTGTTCCCAATATACAATAGAATGAAATACATAGAATGAAATAAACAAGCCAATGTCAAAAAGAAAGAAAAATGATAAATTAGAAGCTATTATGTAGTCATTATGTTAAATTTTTAATTTAAATTTTAAAATTAATCAGAAGACTATAATCGTCCGAATCAAATAAAATACAAAACTTCATCCTTATTCTTTTAATCAAAACGTACAAATAATATGTGTCGCCCGCAGAAAATCGTTAATAGTTAAACACTACATGCGAAAAGAAACCTGAATTTTTCTGAACGAGTATTTTGAAATCTTTTTAGAAGTCTTATTTAGCACTCCATCAATGTAGACTATATTCTGATATAACTGTTGGCTGGCCTGGGGATATTGGCATGTGACTATTACCATTAATCGCTAAGTTAACGATTGCTCAGTTAAAATTGAGTTAGAGTTGAGTTGAAAACAACAGTTAACTTATACTACGATAGATATGTGATCTTCGTTACCGTATATCACTGAATGAATTCTCAACTACTCATTTTTACCCACACATAGAACAAGTCTGTTAATAATTTAAGTGTACGGATCAGACAACCTAAATAGTACTTTGCAACTGTTTAAAATACACAGTGGCTTAAAACTGGGTATCTTATCAACCGGGATCTTCCCACGATTTGCTAATCTTGCCAAGTCATGTTTGTTCTTCCAATATCCAAAATCTTCGTGTGGTGTTAAATTGCCTGGTGGTAAATTCTGGGTCAAAATATACAACCTAGATTTCTTACCGGGAACTTATTAAGGTCCTGTTAAGAAATAAAATAATCTAAACTAAAAATTCTCAAGGCCTATGCCACCAAGCACGACGCGACGTGTGTATGTATGTTTCCACATAATTTACAGCTTAATTGCTGTAAAAAAGTTACGTCGCAGAAAAAGTTAAATAACTTTAACTTCAGTTTCATCGCGTCGCGTTGCGCTTGATAGGTCAGATATCTTACGTATGCAGATATTTCCAATATTTCGAATTGAAAATACTTGTAAATTTCGCAAATTTCAAAACACTTGAGGTAGAATAACTTTAAAATAATGTGCAATATTATAGTCACAGAGAGTAAACCCACCATTTGCGCCACCATGAAGGCGTGGTGGAAGTTGTGGAAGGGCACCCGATTGTAGCAGCGGTATACCTGTAGCAGCCAGCTGTCCAGCCGGGTCATGTCGAGGGCGAACTGGTGGTCCAACTGAAGTTCGGTGAACATGTGCCGTGTGAGGCGCAGGAGGTCTGCATCACTCCAGCTCCAGTTGTTGAAGGAGGGTCGGCGCAGGGACTGGCTGGCTGCTGTGGACACCGGGCCGTTGCTATGGTTGGGTGACGAGGGAGGAGGACGCGGTGAATAGGATGGGAGAGCATGGTACGTTCAATGGTAACAAATATGCAATACTATATATAGTTTTACAAACGAATGGGCCCCAAAATAATATCGACTGCGACCCAAAATGTTGAAAGCCATTCCATTGGGTCTACCAAAAAACGAAGCCTATTCGATACTTTTGGGGCCCAATAGACTAATACATATATATTATATATATATTTATATAAATGGAGCGCATTCAGCATTTTTGGTCGCATTCGATATTTATTTTGGGGCCCATTCGATTTGTAAAAATATTTGTATATATACAAAATCCTCCTACAGTAAAAATAAACTGCTATAAAAATAGTTTTTTTACTGAAACAATACTAATCTTGATTAAAAGAAACGGAAACACAAACAGTAATATTCTGTTTATTCCTTCATATATTTTAAATTCAATAAATTTAAAAAAAAATCATTTTGCCAAAGCAACATGTTTTTATAATTTTTCCACGAAAGAAAAGTTATACCCGAAAATGTATAGATAAGTATTTCATTAATGTTCAAATGTTGAGTGAGTGGTATTTTGATTTTTCTTCATATAGCAAATTGTTGCATATTTATAAATAGAATAATATATATCACGAATAGGCATAGTCAGCACTGACTAGGGCGGGCGCAATTGACCCCTGCATTTTCTAAAGTATTTTTTTATATAGAAAACTTTGAAATTGTCAAAAATATAATTTTATTTGGAAGGCCCGATGCAGCGTTGCTAAGTTTGTAATGGTTGGCACCTTATTGCAGAGTCCACAACATGACACCCTTTTAACTGAGCTATGTTGGACCCTGTTGCCTCTTTTTTCAAATTTCTTCCACGATATATACCACAGGTAATCTCAATAATGCCTTTTTTACCAATCTAACTTTCAGGAATCACTATATTCATAGTAGCGTCCGCATCTATACGCACTACGTGCATGACCATAAAATGAATTTTAAGCAGAAATTAGTCCCCTCAACAGGTGATTATATAGAAGCCTTCATAAATACAGAACTCGGAATTTTGGTCTATTCTATCATTAAAAATACTCCTGGATGTAAAAGGGCCCCTAAAAGAGGAAGAGATCCCTGAGGTAGTTAGGGCTCCTAAAGGAAGAAGGGCCCCTGGCAGATATGTGCAGACATTTGTTAAATATGTGTTAAATAAAAATAATATGTTAAATATGGGAGCTTTCCGGCTGACATCGAAAAAGATTAAATAAACTGAAACAACATTGAATAAATAAAGCATATTCAAAATATAGAACAATACAATATATTTGACATCAGCTCAGAATTGATCTTTACAATATTATTTACGATTCTGTCTTAAGATTAGGTGTATTCTACTAAGTTGTCTATATTTTGATTATCAAATTGTGTGCATTGATTCAACTTTGCAAAACATTTCAAATATTATTTGTTTTGACAGAAGACTACAGAACTGTGAGACATAGTAATATATTTTTAACAAATAAAGTATAACATTAAATATAAATATAAATCACAAGATTAAAAAGGAAGCTAAATAAAATTAAATATTAATATTTTCCCATAATCAACTATAGATATATAAAGTCTTAAATAGATCTTAAATATAGATCTTCCTTAACCCAGCGTACATGGAGGTGGTATGGCAATTTGTTTTTCTAAGAAATTAAGTTTTTGATTAAACTATATAATGTATAATTCTTAATTTTTTAACTCAGTGGCTAAAATTATTTTATCTACATAAAAAATATAAAAAATATAATTTCGAATATTTTTACATACCGGAAACAATTGTGAATTGAACAATTTTATACCCCCCTAGGTTTTCATACTTTTCGATGATATTGGGAACTAAAACTTTTAAGATTAATAGAAAAAATAAGTTTATCGTAAATTAAATACATATAACGTAAATAATTGAATTATTTATTAAAATAACCAGCAATTTATAATAATACTCCAATAGCATATATTCTACTTATATAACTTATTTATATAAGTAGTATAATTATAAAAATATACCAGAAAAATATAGGTCTTGTTATCTGGAATCAGATGCAAAAAGAATCAAGTCAATTGGTTGCATTGATAAAAAGGTATAGTATATATGGGTCAATTTATAGCATATATGGTTATTTTCCTATAGTTTTCTTAACTAGAGTTTATGACATAATCAAGTCATAAAAATGATACTAATCAATTAATTTTTTTTCACATAAAAATAGCTCGATAAGTCTTTAGAAGGCATCAGTATACTAAATTTCAGATTAATCGGATGATAAGAAGTTTGTTTTTCCAAGGGAAGGGGGGTAAAATTCCCCCCTCCACGTAGCAAACCCTATACAAAATATGCCCATTTACGAAGGGTTAACATATATTTTTCATCTTTAAGGAATTTTTAAAATTAAATATTTTTTATTTTTAAAGGTTCATTAAGAAAAAATTATTTCTTAAATATGATACCCAAACTAAATATTCAAACTATCGAACTTCGTAATATGTACATGTTTTCTCAACTTTATTCTCTACTTTATCAAACATTTAAAGTGCAGCAATAATAACATACACAAAAACTTCTTTACTTGTTGCAGCAAATCAAATTATAGAAATATTATGAAGATTGAATTTTATGATTATTTTCTACATTGTTATTATTCACAAGTTTTGTACGTTTGTATATATTTTTTTTAATTCCACACATACTATGTAAACCGTTTTTTTTAAATCATTCCTGATTTATTTTACGCAACAAATGTTTACAATGTGTAATTTTTAATCGAATCGAGTTAATATGGAGTAAAAAATGCTCAATAAATCTATATTTATATTATAAAGTTCCTCTCATGAAGAGCTATTAAAACGCATTTCTTATTAGCTATAATTAAAGCTATATCAATTTTGAAATTTCACAATTGTCGGATGTGTTTTCAAATAATATGTACGTAATAATATAATTTACAATGCTATTACAAATAAAAGGTTTTTATTTAGAAAAAATAGAATGGCCAATAAATACAATGTTTGATACAGATTACAGACGTAGGATGCTTAGTAGGCTATAACTTTGCTATTCAATCTTATTTATGTCATTTTTATATTTGACTACAATATACATGCTATAACATTATAATTTGTATAATATATATTGTATAAAATATATTGTACACATATACATAATATAATTAATGTGTTTACTATTGGGTTTCTTCTGAATATTTTACGGCTTAATATAATAGGCTATAATAATGTATTCAAGTATCATTCAATATTCTCTACAATATTTAGTAAACAGGAAGGGGGCCATTTCTTTGAGGGTAGAGAGAGTTATAGAAATGCTATGAATATACGATTGGAAGTTATTTAAATAGAAAATTAAATAAAAACAAATATTATAAACAAACAAACATTGAACAGTTTTCGTGGTTTAGTGATTCAAAATTAATAACTTTAAAAACTAACAAAACATGCTGTGACTACAAAACTATACTCTATCGTATTACGAGGAAGAAATCATTCCACAAAGTGTTAAGTCTTTAAACTATTATTTAAATAGTAAAGTCTTTTAACTATCCTTCTCAATATAGGTGTATATATACTGCATATGTGACTCTTCCCAATTCTCAATTTGTATCGTCGTGTTCTTTGATACATTTTCTGTCTTATCGTTGAACACAAGCATGCGTTAATTGATTCTGTTTTGCAGATAAAGTCAAATACGGCAATCGGATTTCAATTAAGTGCAGTTGGTTACCAGATTTAAAATATAAATTATTTAATAATTATTATATTATTCTATGTTACAATAATAAACTAAAGTACGTATTTTTTAAGATTTTCATTAGTAAACGGATATATAAAATTTAATATAATTCAGTTTTATATAGGTTTTGAAACAATATTCTTCAAAATAATTCTGAAGCGACAACTACAATTTTAGAAACGGGTCTGTGGCGTAAACTGATAATATGCTAAACGTTATATATTTTTATCATTTATATCAGTTCAAAATTAATAATTATGTTGGAATATGGTAGTTTGTATGTAGTTTGTTGGTTGGTAGTATGTTCTTAATCATCTAATGCTTCTAGCCAATATTATAAAGTTCTACGTATATTAACACATAAATTATATCGATTTAAACTGGAGGGAGTAACTCCTCTACGGGTGAACATCATCACTAATATTATCAAGCTACACCACCTCACTGTTCCTTTTCCAGTCAAGATTAATTATTATATTTATTATTGAATTTTATCATTGATTATGTTAACGGGAATTGCGGGAAAGTCGTTAGAAAAAATAATATAAACCATAGAGATCGGATAAATGAATGAATGAATCAATAATTATTGAGTAAGCTAAACAAATCTGATGTCTATGATAAACCCAGCTATTAACAGACATGGTTTCACTTATTGATTTACTTAATTAGACTTTATTAAATGAATCTAGTAGTTATAGAATAGCTATAAATATCTATGATAATAATACAGATTTCAATATAAATCTCTAAAGTCTATATGGATAATAACAGTATATTCATTTTTAAATGCAGTAAATAAGGAAAACATTGATTTAAATAATCTATATCCTATGTTGTTAGGAGCGATAATTCACCAAAATTAACGCGTTTGCCGATATAGATCAATAAAATAGTAGCATCAATATTACTCTAATTATTAACAACAAAATAAATAAAAACAATTGTACAATTTTTGGAAAAAACATAACCTAATTTCATTCTGAAATCATTGAAATCACACATATATATATATATACTACTCAAATTATGATATGGCGTAAAACTATAAAACTGAAGACTTGCTAATAATGTAAAACACTTTTAAACTAAGTTTACACTCAAGTAAAAACTATCTATAAAATATGATGGCATTTAATCCAAACATTTGTCTGATAATCCTACTAGCCTTTCAAGCGCTCGCTCTGGCGGCCAGTTGCATAGCCGACTACTATCTTGATCATGTTTGGAAGACCAGTTTCACCAGTTCGCCCAAACTCTACATGCTGCCAACATTCCGGGAAAGCACGCTGCAAGGGCAGCAGTGTGTTAATATGCTGAAGAATATCCTCCTCGCCAGCGTAATCTGCATCGCCTTCTGGACAAGACTGATATCACAGGCCAACCCTGGCTATGAACTGCCCGGGAATAACTGGTGGAGACGTGTCAACTCATTCGGGGACAATCGTTGAAAATGTTATGCTCTTGTCTTTTAATAATATAAGTTGACTCTTTGTATTAATTTATGCTTCAAAGAGCAACAGTTTTAGATACAAAATAACAGCTTTTCTTTTTTTCAATGATTAATAAAAAACCGCCTGAAAGACATTTAATAAATGGCACAGGGAATTGAGATAATAATAGATGTGCTGAGTAGTTATATGAACATACATGCATAAATAGACAATTGAAATTAGCTACAATAGAAATAACCCATATTTTAAAATATACATAAGAACTCAGTCAGCACGATTTTTTGGAGCTGTGGCGTCAATAATTACAAAAAATTGTTCCAAATTATATAACTTTTTCTTTAAATATTTTTTTTGGGTATCCGAAACATTAATTCTAAATAAAAAAAGTTAACTGCTAAATATAATATGTCGGCGGGTCTAAATGTATCTGCATTATATTAAAAGAAAGTAACTAAAACATTATTTTGTAGTTTCGAAGTTTGGCATATTCTATAAAAAGTAGTTTCGACGTTATAAGCAAATTCGATGCTAGGCAATATTGAGATTTTTTTACATTTTATGTTAAGCATTCGATGTTAGATAGATTTGAGTTTTTTTGACATTCGATGTTGAGCATTTGGTGCTATTAGGTAGTTTTGAAGTTATTGACATTCGATGCTAGGAAGTTTCGAAGTTTTTTCACATTCGATATTAGACAGCAAAAAGATGCTTGTCGAAGCTAATACTCCTCACAACCAATAATTACTAGGTTCGATGCTGGGCTTGTAATTTTAAAGTTGTTTTACTACGTTCTAAATTAATTCAATTACGTGTCTGTTTGTTCTGGTATTAACTTTAAAAATATATTATTAAACGTCCAAAATGTTTAAGTTATTGGTTTATACAATTGACTAAATTAAGAATGACAGAAAATTCCAAAATACAGAAAGCACATGTTTTGAAATACAAATTATGTTAATGAAGTAATAACATTTCCATAAACTTAAATTTAAGAGAACAACATTTTAACAATAACATGATTATATTAATTGTTTATAGATGATTTAACATATTGATTTTAAATATTTAATAATAAAGATTGAAAACTTGCTACATAGTTTTCTTACATTTATTATCTTTGAAAATATCATTAACGACAATTAACCTATTCTAAATTTTGAAAATAAATGTATAGCGTCTAACAAGAAAGGACTCCTGTAGAGTTTCTCGGTACGCTATTTTCATGCTAAAAATCTTTGCATAACACAATCAATCAAGTTGTACTAAAACGACAACGTGTCAATCATCCCTGTGTCAGCCGCCAGATACCCACATGACGAGCGAGCTGTTGACAAGTTTTCAAGTTTGGGAATTAAACAGCTGATTCAACATGTTTGAGTTCAGTGAATATCATCCCAGTACAGGCACAGGACAAACACAGTACCCTCCCCTCTATCTATACACCAGCCCAGCCTCACGTCTTGTCCGCCATGGTTAACGGTTTTCAATCACAATTTTTTTAATTCAGTGAAAGAAAGGGTAAAGAGAGAAAAATACCAACCGTATATCGTAGTTCGAAAATTTTATTATAATATGTCGACATTTATAGTGCACAAGTTTCTCTAGCTCAGGATGAAATGGAAATTTAAAAAAATTGATATGAAAATAAAATCGATTTGCAATATGTCAGATCGTGCCGTGCCAGGGTAAACACTCAGGAGGTCTTTGAGAGAAGCGCGGTAAGAATTAATATAAATTATTAATTAGTGAACTTATTCTATAGGCGGGAAAGGAGGAGTTGGAAACCTAATATATTACTTACAAAACCCTGGACTGAATAAAACTGGCGTAATTAAGAATAATTTAAGAAACCAACGTTTGGTATAGAATTTATGAATACGTTATCCGTTTATATACAATATGTACATTATAATGTGTGTTGACATGAAAACTACGATAGTGAATTCTAATTTATGTAGTAAACTATAGTAATCAACTCGGTGTATGCCCAATATCTAGTATATTTAGGGATCCATATTAATTTCATTTACTGTTGTGTTTATTATATACTTTTAACTTTTGAAAACGATGTTTATTTATGTATACTTATATTGGATTGCGTAGTATATATTGCAATGTTAAACAGTGAAACAGAGAAACCACCCGCCAAATGAATAGGCCTACGCTATATTTGTAAATTAACCCTTGAAGACTATCACATATAATTGCTAAACCACTTAAAATATTTAATTTATGCATTTTCAAAAGAAAAAATAATACAGCAACTTAAAATGTCGCATTACAAAACGTACTACCGAATACATACGTTTTTCAAAAGACTCACAAATTCAAGCAGGAAATTATTTTAAACCAAAAAATATATTGAATTAAATATGATGAGAGACAATTGTTAGAAAAAAATTTTTTTCTGTTGAAACCTACATCAAAGTAACATAATATGTCATGGCAGTTTAAAATAATTTCAAAGAACGATTAATTTGTAAGACGTTGTTCTATATATACTGTATATATAAACCTACTGAAAATCAGATAACTATATACAGGGTGTCTCAAAATATACGCATAATATAATTATGTAATATTGTATGTATAATTTAATATTACATATAATATTACATAATAATATTGTGCGTACATTTTGAGACACCCTGTACATCTCAAAACAAATACAGTATTATCCCATTAAATTCTAGAAAATATAAGCACTTTTGTCCCAAATCAATATTATATATGTTCATAAAAACGAGTTCCACTTGGAAGTGCATACGTATAAAAACTGTTAACTTTCTATTTGTTTATTATAGACTAAAAAATTCTAAATAAATATATAAAAAGTAGGAGAAACATTAATGACGAAATTAATAGAAAGAAAATGAATTATTTATCTCTTAACCTGATGGTATCAAAATTAATCTTATATATAATTGCGAATAGTTTAAGTCATAGGGTACTAAAGAAATACACAAGAACATATTTTGCATACATTTAACGATTTCAATATGCTGACAGAAAGTACAGAAACCCCATGGAATACGGAAAGTGTTCCTTTGACTATTATACTTTTTATTAGATCTGCAAAAACTGGTGTAATTCAAAAACGATGATATCTAAACATATTTTATTATTCACACCTTTAAATTTAATTAAGGAAAACATTAGACCACCTATATTGTTTTCAGATGTATCAACATGGCATGGCTATTTCTTTAATATGGGAACACACGATTTATATAATATGTGCATAAAAACTCACTTCCATCTTGTACGCAAAAGTGAGTATTGTATACATAGGGAGGGGGGGTGGATGGAGGGGGGATATGTATACTGTTCCCCATATGTAATACACACATATACACATTTTAAATTAAAGACAATAAATAAATATTGGTAGGCCGAGAGTATTTGAAATACAAAGTAGTAACTCATATATAATCTTATTTTATTATCACATATGTCACGAGGAAAATCCGACAGTAAAGAGTCAAAATATTTAATTAAATATTATATAAAAGTTCGAATGAAATTGTGTCATACAATCATTTACAAGTAAAAATACTACAACTATAAAAACCCATGATCATAATATCGTTTAATTTCAGGTCAAAAAAACCTATCCATGATAAAATATTCAGATATTCTCAAAATAATTAAAAATATATCATCATGAAAACTGTACTATAATCTACGATTTTTTAACAAATAACAAACATAACAATTATATTAAACAATAATATGACTAAACAATTTAGTGTGAAGACACTTCAAAGTCATCAGATTAAGGTGAAAGGCATCCAGTGTATGACTGACACAGCTTTTATAATGAATTAAATGAACTAATATTAATATATTGTTTGATTTATAAATACACTATGTATTTCGTACAATCAGATGCATCTGAATCAGCATTTAGAATATTATATTGCTTAGATTTTCATTTAATTTTTATATACAGATAATATGAGTTAAATATTATGTTAAGTAAAACAATGTTAATCAGTCGATATTTGGAAAGGAAAATGTCAAAACCAGCAACAAAATTTCTTTATAAAAAACATTTAAAACATTCTACTATAGGTGTTTTCAGAAATGACCACACATTATTTGTAAAAGACACATAAATACATCTTTTTAAAATTAGAGTTCCACTCAAATATTGAATAGAAAACAAACATACGGAGAAAGTATATACTTTGTAACACTTTTTAATATATACAATCTAATTATTAAAAAAAATTAAATTGGGGTGCGCGTAGCTTGTCAAAAGACGCAATAAGTAAAATGCCAAACATCAATGTATTACAACAAATATATCAATTAATAAATAAATAAATAAATGTTGCTAGTGATAAAAAAATAATTTAAACAATATAAATAATAAAGGCCATGTATATTCGAGGAACTTGTATAGCTTTATATAAGTCTCGACCGCGGTTATACTATACCTTATTATAATAATTAACCTCGTTGTAACCTTAAGTATACTTTCCATTAATAAATTCTGTAAATTAAGTAAATTTTTGTAACACTTTTTTTTTAAATTAGAGAAAGCGTAGGAGCAAAAAACATAAAATGATTAATAATCTTTTGTGTATTGCGGAAGCGAGAGTGAAAAGAGGTAGGCTAATATCTACATTGTAGCGAGCTAGCTTTGCTTTATAAAATGCAAAGTGATACTAGATAAAACAAAAAGAAGCAAAAACTTGTTTATTAATATCCACTCGTTCGTTTCAATGTGACATGGTTGTGTGTCTGTTTTTATTAATGTCGAGTTCCTATACCTAGCACAAATATAGTAAACACAGTTCAATGAGAAACGATAATAACAATTTATACAGATAGGTGTCATCAGGCAATAAATAGCCTGAGGGAAACAAATAAGCTAGCGATTATACAATCAGGATAGTGTAGAGAGAATGCGCCTTTGCTCAGATGCGCGGTCGCTACAACATAATAATTAATTTCTATAACAGAAAAGTGGCATCCAAAACGGTTAACTTAATTATTTATTTATTTACTAATGTTAGTAAAACTCGCAATTTTCAATCAGATAAAAAACACCATAAAAATGCTTTCAGTAACAAAAATAGTTTTCACTTCCCTTTTTATGACGAATCTATTTTTTCTACGAATAAAGCAAATTTTTCGGGAAAATTAACTATGTAGATTTGTTACATAGTGACTAGATTTATAATTAGTTTTTTATTACATTTCCTCACAATTTTTATAATGCAAATTAAAATAAATGTTGAGTATTTGAATACCATAAAAATCGAAATAATAAGTTTAACAATTCCAAAGAATACAACGCAGATAATTTTACACAATATAGTACTCGGTGTTTTTATTTTAACACTAAATCAAAGAGTGACAGTTTGACCGATCTTTAGCAATCGCCGTAATAGTTCACCACAATCCATTCTAGTCAATAATTTCAGATCTCGCACACTTATAGACACGCCTGGATACGATGTTTGTGCACTCATTCAATGCAAAAATGTTACGACATTCAGTCAACTAAATCAATAAGATGTAGACCAAGTTCTATACTAATACTAAAAACTTATAATAACAATTAGTATATAATTAGGGGGGGGGCGGGGCGGAGAGGAAGAAACCCAGCAAAAGCTATTCCCTGGATTTTTTATGGGCCCTGGAGCCCGGACTATAGAAAAAATAAGTTAGTTGTCTGTACAAATTTAACATACCTATAGGGAAGAAAGGATCCTTCTTGAATTTTGTGATGAATCTGGATTTGATCGACTCTATAAAAAACAAATGTGTCAATATAAAGAGTAAATAAGTCTATATATATACAATATATATATATATAATACTGGAATAAAATGATTAAAATTAAACTTTGCATTTATAATATACAACTTTTTCTACTAACGACACTTAGGAAGGGTCGATTCTGCCCAAACAGTTGACCTTTGTACTTATAAAACCCCCATTTAGAAAAATATTTTTACACTTCCCTTTCCCCCATTAAAAAATTAAGTTTAGCCAACCCCTTTCCTTCCACTCATTTTTTTAATTGTATATTTTTTAATTTGCCCTCCCCACATTTTTTTCTTAGAAAAAGTATAAGTATAAAACCGTTTGCAACTAAAATTTATTTTGCTTACTGATCTCAACGCGAACGGTCGTATTTACAATAGCTGTTTCCGGGCTTAGCATTTTATTTTATAACTTTACTCTCGAGATGTCTAAAATTGTAATGGATGCTGCGGACGTGACAAACAGTATGAAACATAATACAATTGGAAACGCTAATCAATATTCTAATGGACTCGCTAGGAAAGCAACTAGCAGTGGCACAATGAATAATGCAATACGGACATTACGGGACCAGTCAAAAAACAAGTGTGTACCAGATCCGGCATTTTGGAGAAGAAATTCGGTGTCTACACTCGGAAACATGGGGTCCTACCTATTGACAAGAGTGACTGCGCTTTTCAAGGAACTACAATTTTTAGAATCCAAGCCTGGAGAAGGACTGACACTGTGCAAAAGTTCGATCCACATACTCCGAACGACAGACTGCGTGCTTAAAATTGGCTCTGGACATTAAGCTTTCGATTAGCAATAAAAAGATAGCACTTTTTTTTAAATAAAGTGTTACTTTACATGAATCCGATTTGAATGCACAAAGTTAAATACACCTCCCTATTTATTCTAATTAATTTTCTGTGATCTAGCACTAGAACAATGATTTCCAGGTGGAGTGATCGATTGTCGACGAGGTGGTGGTGGAGTATGAGGAGGATAAGCACTTTGACATCGTTTTCTAGATACAATCCCAAGTTCCTTTGAAGTTGTATTACTTAGTGCTGTCTTGACAACATTAGAATTTTTCAAGATAGCCTTGAATTTGAGTTCGAATCAGCGATAATATGTCAAGCATTAATAATCTCTCCATTCTGTGACCATAAGAAAGCTGGCCATTCTCCGTGTAGAAAATGTAAGTAGTGAAATTGCCTTTGGAATTGATGTCTTTGTAAAATTGGACTAAATCTGACTAATATAGTCACTCAGTGTACTGCTCTCCTTTTCTTCATTATTTCTCTCGCTCATTTCATTCTTGCGTTTTTCTTCAATAAATTTAGCCGCTAAGACGAAATTGTTGATCTCGTCCCTTGTGTGTTTGAATTGTTGTTTAAGGTTTGGATATATTATTTAAATTATAGAGTTATTTTTCATCTTGTAGTAGTCTTTATCAAACTTTTTCTTTGACTCCTGTTTGCGTTAAGCACTTATATCCAGAATGTGTGGTGGATATTCCGAGTCAACTTCACACATGTATCCAATATTGCCGTTTAAATAAACACCTGTGAGGTCCGAATTATCTATTTCAGGCTGTCATCCATTTAAATTGTGAATGCGGCAATGACTGTGTGAGAGCGGTTCTGTATAAATTGTTTGTGTCTACATATAACAACTCCACACGTTCTGCTGTTAAGTCTGTGGGTATATTCTGCCTCTCATGATGTTTGTTCACAAATGTTCAGTCTACCTCGTGTTCCACTTTCAATAAATATATACAGTACATGTCAACATCGATTAGTAACTCTACTTTAGCCTTTGTCATCTTAAAGGCATATTGCCAACAAATGCTGGGCGCTGAAACAAAATATGATGGGTCCAACTTTTCTTTGATTACACTTAGGTTGCGGAATGCCTCAAATACGTCAGTCAATTGGTGGACATAACGTTTTAAATACGCAAGCATAGTCGCCAAATTCCGACACTTTAATTCACGCCAGGCCTCTTTAGCAATCTCATAATCCTCCTCTGAACACTGCTGCTTCTTTAGATCATCAAAAAAGGTTTCTCGTTCTGTCATTTTCTCGAGCGAAGTAAAATACGTATTATAAGAAAACACGCCTTTCGCTGTTATGAGATAATAAGGAGCAGAAGTCGTAATTGCTCTATGGCTTTGTTTGAAATCAGTTGGTGCGAGGTTTCTGAAGAGATTATCTAGTGAGTCACACATAAACTACACATCCTTGAATTGAAGCTTCATGCAAAAAGTAACCTCCTTCATCTTGACATCTTTCTTGTACAATATATAGATTTTTTCTACAGGAAATGTGCCAGTTAAAGGCATATATTTCTATTTTGAAAGCGGAATGACACCCAGCTCCCATTTCTTCATCATTCCTAGGGCTGCCTGGCAAAAAACGTGCGAATCATAATTTTTAAAATTATGGAATATTCGTAAAACAATTCGATCGAGTCGCAATTTGGTTTATCAATCCTGACAGGCTGCACCTCTGTATCAACCGGTAAGATGATAACGTTACGCCACTTTGAAATTTTTGCTATTTCTGAATTCATCATCACATATGTAACACCGAGTGGTTCTATTGTGTCCCTACTTTGAGAATGATCTTTGTTCCACTGGTAGACATCTCTTGCCGCAATGTTCAAGCTTTTGCATAGCATTAATCATGCAACTATCGTAACAAAGTATGAGGTACGAGCACCGTTCCAAAAGATGCCCTAGTATTTTGAAAATCTACAACAGTGTTCTTGTTTAATGTGCACTTAAAATCTGCATACACAATATATGGTAGCTGTTGACATAATCCCAAATTAGTGAACTCAATATGTTTTTCGATGAGAGAAGTGTGATTGCCTGCTCTGAGTAACACAGATCGCGATGATCATCAAGCACTTTTTCTAATTTAAACGGTAATGAGCCGAATCTTTAAGCGCCAGTATATTGATCATATTCGCGGGTGTTTCCATGATATTTGCCTGCAGCTCTGAGCACTCTTAATGGGTGGCTTTTGTTTTCCTCATCACACTCAATCAAATTTATATAGATACCAGGTTCATGCCGCTCAAAGTTGATAAAATCACAAGCATTAACACATTAACAGGAGACAATAATTCCTGTCCAGTTATACAATACTACAATACTTGGCTTGATGAATATCGTACTTTTGAAGTCTATTTCGGTGATGCGTGGGAATGAAGACAGGCGAAGACCAAATACTTGAAGCATTGATCTACCGTCTTTTTAAAGTTTAGAACAGCTTGCTTGCTATTTAGTCGACTTGGAAGTCTTCATTTGCTATACCACGATAATCAGGCGCTGAGAAGTATTTGGTTACACTCATGTCAAAATAATTGACTCCCAATATTGTCCAGTTACACGCCTTGAACAAATGCTCCTCTTTTACGAGTAGTCCGCTGATAATATTAGAAATACAATCTGGAGTAAAAACAGTTGCGTTGAGGAAAAAACTGAATTTTTCAGGAGTATCATTTCCCCATCTGAATCCAGCTGAATGACTCTGACCTCTAGGATCTGCTGCACTTTACACTCATGACATATTG
>JAUZND010055643.1:0-18836 GCA_034780555.1 Coelogynopora nodosa
CTATAAAGTATGTCCACGTACGAAGGGTTAAACATCTGCTTAATTCTTATTATACTTTCGATTCTGTATATATATATATTTCGATATATTTTTGTATAATATAATGGACAACTTAACGCGTAATCGATGACTCAAAATAAGCTAAAAATTGTGTTATTTTACATTAAAAAAAATTGTTTGAAAAATTATGTAAGCATTTAAGTTTAAACTTTAATTTATCACACACATGTTTATATGTTTTGTGCAAAATAATTGATTTGGCTCTTTTTTATGACATTAATATTATTATAGCATTATTAATAAAAAGGCTATAAACTGTTTTTTCCCTTTACTTCCACTACCCTCCAACACTATAATTAGCAATATATAGAAAAATACATATTTTGTAAAACGACATCATAATGTACTAAATTGATAGAGAATATTTTTCGGCATATATGCTAAATACTGATGGGTCTATTTAATCTTTTCGATTTTAAAAAGTAAATAGTTGTTCCTATTTGAACATAATTAATCAATCATCAATAAAAATATTTAACTTCGTGTACATACTTTGTTATTATTTCAATTTCAGTTTTCGTGTCTGTAAAAAATAAACAACAAGCAGGGCACACATCTACGACTAAGACTTCAATAATTGTGTCGATGGAAGACAAAATGGATAAAGAGAAGCAGAAACAAATTTCTTATGATTTTTTCAAAAAACTTCGTGGTGAAATTTTATTATCTGTGGATATATTCAAAGAAAAAATTGAAACGTTTTCTACGATTGTGGAAAAAGAAGAATTGTTTGAAGACATTGAAAAGGAATTGAGTGATCTAGAAGATAAATTAAATGAAGAACAAAGAATGAATATTTCTTCTTTTGACAAAGTAGAATTAAATATTCTAAGGTCGAGTGACAATTGCATCAATATCATGGAGCATTTTCACAAGGATAAAACTGTCATACTGGAAAGAATTGATTCACTAAAGAAGAATTTCAGAACAATAAAAAAAGAACATGGTAAAAAGAAGCTTGACTTATACCGAAAGGATATAGATGAACGACTAAAACAGCTATTTCATAAATTTGAAGCAGATTGTCATAGTCTTCTCAAAAACATTGACCAAACTTCTGTTAAATCGGTTCCTATGCAATCTGAATTAAAAGAACACAGACAATCAGTTGAAAATGTTCTTGAAAATTTAAAGACGGATATATTTGGCATCGAACAAGAGATGAAACAACATGTTTATGACTATTCCAAACTGAACAAATATTTTACCACATTACAAACGAAAAGAGACCTTTCAAATGAAAAATTAAAAACATTAAATGCTGAAGTTCAAAAAACTTTGTCTAAATATTCATCTGAAATAACGGACAACGAAGCGCAAAGCAGACCGAGTGAATATTCCACGAAAACAGAAGTGAACGAAGCGCAAAGCAGACTGAGTGAATATTCCACAAAAAAGGAAGATAACAAGTTTGTTGTAGAATTGAATCAATATAATTGCAGCCAAAATCGAATAGCATTTTCATTAAAAGAGGATATTGATAGCTTGTTGGGCTCAACTATTACTATACAAAAAGGGCATATAAAAAAATTGAAAAGTTGGAAGCAGGATCTAGAACAGTTTATAAACGCTTTGAATGATTCCTTCGAAAGAGCTAAGCCTATAATTGAACAATCATTAAACGCTGACAATGCTCACACGTGTCTTCAATCATTTTATAATATCGTTGGTGATATGAAAAAAGATTGGGAAAATATGAGAATAGAATTACATCAGATTAAGACATTTTATTCCGCAGAAAATTTTAATGAAATTTCATTCATAAAATCAAAAATAATAGAACTAAGAGAAACATTTACAAAAGTTCAAATTGAGATAACATCAATCGTAGAACCGTTAACAACAAGCATTGATCACTGTCTTCAATCAAATGAAGTCGACACTTCTCAAACAAGTGAGATAACACACAAATTGATAAATTGGAAACTCTATTTGCAAAAAATGACTAAAGACTTGCAGAACAAATTTCTAGCGACGGAAGATGAAATCAATCAATCAACAAATATTAAAAAGGCAGAAGAATTGATTGATTTATTTACTGACGATGTCATCACTATAAAATACAATTTAAATAATATTCAATTGGAACTGAACAACATTGTAAGAGAGAATGCCAAAGGCGGCCCATCGGCATGTACCATTGATCCGATTGCAAATAACCAAGTTAAAGAAGAAAATGGTTCAGAGATCTATATTCTGAAATCATTTAATGACAAAAAAATGCAGGATTTGAGCAAACTTAAAGAGGAAATGGAAACAAGAATTTCAACAATCGAGAATAGTAATCGTGAGACACTAATTAATCTTTTGAATGAATTGAATGAAGAGACGGAAACATGGTACGTATACCTAAATAAAGCTAACAAAGGACTTCTTCAAATTGATAGCAACGATCATGAACAACGGAATGTGTTCATTACTTCATTCAATAATGAAAAACAAAAGACGCTCAATCAAATTAAAACAATAATTAGAAGATATCGTGAATTGATCAAAGAATGTCCTGATAACAATGTAACTAAAGCTGATCTGAAGAATAAATTCATATCAATTCAGGAGGAATATGATACTAGAGTACATCAACTAAAGGATAAAATCACTTACATATTATCCGGTAATTTTACTACACTTGATGATGAGAATAAACTTAATCTAAATAACATTGCTGATGAGTTAACTAACTGTATAAAGATATTCAAAAACAAATGCAAACTGGAGATGAATGATCTTGCCTTAATCAATGAAAATAATCTTGAACGTTTACATAAAAAACATACAACATTCGACCTAATTTCAAACGAAATACAAATGAACATCTCGAACATACATGATAACATTGAACGCATTACGAAAACATGTGAGATATCTACTGATATACTTTTAGCTGAATCCATTCGAAGCACTGCAGAAAAGACTGGATATGAACTTCCAGGTAAAAATGGCCTCCGTATGTTCAGACTTCCACTCGATGAAAAATATAATTGTTGTAAAGATCACGTTCGAAGATATGAACTCGGTAACGAAACTGGTAAAGAACATCATCACGTTCTTCTAGTTGGAATGACTGGATCTGGAAAAAGTCTTCTAATTAACAACATGATAAACTACATTTATGGAGTTAGGTTTCATGACAACTTTCGATTTAAACTCATCGTAGAGTCTGATGAAATCGCCGAGCGTAATGAAGGTGCAAGTCGTAGTGAAGCAGATAGCATGACATCATGGGTTACCAGTTATACATTCTATTGGCAAGAAGGTTTCCGTATTCCGTATAGTATCACTATTATCGATACACCAGGCTTTGGTGACACTCGTGGCCTTGAATAGTATGAAAAAATTGTTGTTCAAATCAGAAAGTTATTCAAAAACGATAAACTTTATCCAAGTCGAAATCTTACTTCAATTGGAGTTCTCATTCAAGCAAGTCAAGCTAGAATTACAGCGGAACAAAAATACATATTTGATACTGTACTGAATCTTTTCGGCAAGGATGTAACCAATAACATTTTTATGATCTTTACCTTTGCAGACGCTCAACCGCCACCAGCTCTTGAAACAATTCGATCAAACAAGATTCCATATGCAGAAGGATGTGATTTTAAATTCAACAATTCAGCGCTTTATGCACCGAACGATAATCCTCTATCAAAGCATTCATGGAACTTTGGTTATTCAAATCTAACAAAATATTTTGAAACTCTTGAAAAAACAGAACCAATAAGTCTTGCATTGACCAAGCAAGTAATGGATGAACAGGAACATCTTCAATTAGCATTATCAACATTGCAAGTTGAAATTTCCAATGGAATGGAAATCCTTTGTCTAATTGAACATCAAAGCAGACAAATAGAGAATCTAAATGGAGTCATTCAATCGAATCAGAATTATAAAGTTAAAAGTCACACATATAAATGCAGTCGTCAGTATATCAATCACAGCATTACCACTTGTAATGTTTGCACATTTACTTGTCATGATCCATGCGCTATTTTTGGAGATCGTAAAGAAGATTGTAGTTCATTCAGCTATGGCCGTTGCGTTGTTTGTCCATCAAGATGTCCACCATATGCACATTCCAACGGGACCATTGTGTATAGGTACACGCTGGTAGAGGTGGATGATACAATTAAATCTATGATGAGTGAATACAATATTGCAAAACATGACCGTGATGCGAAAAATACACTCATGATTCGTTTATATGAAAGGTACATATCACAAAAATCAACGATTCTCAGATGCATTCAGCGTGCAAGTGGTTACTGCAAACGCTTAGAAGAAATATCCATTCGTGCTTCAAATTTGACCGATATCATGTTCATTGAACGCTTGATTGAGTCAGAACAACGCAGTTCAAAACTTAACAAGGCTGAACGTCTCGGTCAACTTTTTCATTTGAAACGCACAGCCGAGATACTTCAAAATGCCGGAGAACTTTATGATCCTTCTATTCTCCCAGTTAGTGAATATGAGGAAAAAATGCTAGTTATTTTTAAGAAGATTGGATTTTACCCCAAAGTGAAACGAATTTCTCGCGTATAGCAGTAATAACTGTTATTTATGTCAGAAACAATATTGTGACCATTCCATTATGATATTCGTTATTAGTGTGTTATAGATAAATACTACAATACATGTATGAGTTTATTTATTACTGGTTAAATAATAACCGTCTTACTAAACAAACACACTTATATTAAATCGTTTTTGTATTAGTTTTGAATTAGATTTGGTGACACTATATGAATATTTATTCAATAAATGTGATTTTTCTGTCTATTGTATTATTTCAAAAACTGCCTGTTTTATTGTTTAGATTAGTTTTCAGCTGATTGTTAAATAGACTTAATAACTAGTTTACATTATTGTATAGCTTGTTGCGTAATTGTTTACATTCACAGAATGTAATAATTATTATATATTACATAATTGACATAATCTGTATTAATTGTTGATTCACATAATTTATATATAATTTAGAAAAACAATACATAGTAAATAAGTATCAACTTTAAATTTACTATTTTTGACAACAACTATTGATATTCCTTGTGAAGATGTGTTTAAATTTAATTTTATAAACAGTTTTGTTTGCACTTTAGTAATATATAATTATTTGTAGTAACGCTAATTGTTAATTCACTTTCATTACATTTTCATAGAACTTACTCCAGAACGCAATACTGCATTTATTCTTTTAGCCTGAAACGTTTATTGAATATACTTACATCTCTATAAACATTCCAGTAAATGATGTGTTTGCAGTTTACTCACAGTACTAGTATGATCAAAATTATATGTACTAAATGAAGTCGGAAATGAACCATTGTGAAATTAAAAGATGTAAAATATTTGATAAATAAATAAACCTCGTGATAACTATTAATCAACAATAGCTGAATAATTTTATGAAATAAACAATTAAAGTGTAAACATATCATAATTTTGTGTTTATTTTTTATATACTTTAAAACAAATAAAAACATCTATATCCTAGGATGCAGCGAAAACTTTAATAAAATAATGCTAATTTGAAGCCCTATTAAGCCCTTTAAAATAGATCTACTAGATATTATGTTGTACGCAATAAATGACTTAACATAAGTCTTGAATGAGCTACGCAGTAATATATTTATGATTTTTTCTATAATTTAAACAGGCTTTATAATTGAAACATATTTTAACTGAACTTTAAAAAATATTATTTGATATATTTGATCTGTATTCATTTATGTTAATCTTTATAATAATATATTTTTTACAGAGCTCTAATGAAAAAAACATACTTATGAATGTTTTTTAAACAGTTGTTTTTAAATAAAATAAAGTTAGTTTGTCAGGAATATGAATTGGCATGGAACGTAATTATTTAAATGTTCTTATGTTAATTATTAAATTTTCAAACTGTAATACAAAACATACATTTTAGAAATCATCATTGTAATTGATGTCAGGAACAAAGGAACATTTATTTAGTAGGTATCGTACCACCTTGTTTTTAATATGTTTTTTAATCGACGAAATACAGCATAGAGTTTACGGGCTTTCGTATAAAAATAGATCGCGACTATATGACCATATTGAAGATAATGATGGACTTAATATATGAGTACATAGGAAGAAGAATGATGAATATCAAACTCTAGCATAATGTCAGTATGACTGTTGCTGGCTCATTAATGTGGGGAAAGAGTCTCCATTTCACTGCAATGATCGAGCCACTGTTGATTATTCACTATAAATATACAAATAATATATGAGTCAACGAAAAATTGATACAATAATCTGAATGTATAATTTATGCGTATTTATAGTATCAGGAATACTGTTTTTTCTACTTCTTTAAATTCAAGTCCAAATAAAAACATATTGCCTATTATAAATGTGATAATTGGAATTGTTTAAATTCGAACATACAATATATCAAATATCATTTTTATATCTATTTTAAACGTATTTGATTGATTATGTTATAGTATTCAACCTTGTCAGAAGCTAAAGTTATTTTTCTGTTGGGGTATTGACGCTACTTAACTATATATTTAAATATATTATAAGGTACTATAAGGTATTAAATTGAAAAATTACAGAACAACATTTATTGATTGGTTTTATTATATTGCTATATAATAATAATAAGCGAAACGTTTTATGTTCTTTTCTTACAATTTCCTCTACCACAACAAACAATTAATACACCACAAACCTGAGTGTATTCGGTGAGGCTAGTGAAAACCTGTTCCCCGATCTTTCTTTATAACTCTGGAGAAATTATTTTACATGCATTATCGATGGTGTCCTTGTTGCAATCCTAGCTGGAAGTACTGATCTTTGTTGCCTGTCAGTATAATGGGGTGTTACCGTTTGATTAATTTGTTGATGATTTAATGCTGTTATTGTTGTGAACATATTATGATATTGTTTTGGTTATTAGTATATAGTACAATACAAATTTAGAAATATATATTTATCAAATATACTTGTATTAAAACATATATACAACATTAAAAGTTGAATATTAGCTCTTTTATCAGCAGAAATAGTAGCCATTGTTATGATCAACTAAGAATAACAAATGTGAATAAAACACATTACTTCTCGTATTATATTGATTTCAATCTCGATAACTATTGGTTGGTACAGAAATCGATTTAAAATCCATTGACATCTACAATAATAACAACCTACATCAGTTATATGCACTGAATACAATATATAGCAAAAAATGGTAGGTGGTCCAATCTTATTGGCCACAACTGTATATACCATACATCTATCTCTCTGCTGCTTGCTAACCTATAAATACACAATATCAACAATCACTTAATTTATTTGCTTCATTCTGTGGTTTTATTTATTTTATTGTGTTGTAACATGATTATAAACTTTTAAATTTAAATTATAAACTTTTTATTAATTGAAATTGCTTTAATTAAAGTTTTGTCAATATATCGATATTGTCGGTTTAACCTTTATTAAATTTCACTGTCATGTATGATTTCATTAACTTATATTCTTATTATATCTACATTGATTGTTTTCCAAAAATGTTGTTTGCTTTGACTAAATCACGGCCATTTTAAAACAGAATAAATTCCAATAATACTTTTGAAAAGCACTTAAATATTTTATATAAATTTTAGTAAAGATATGTTTAATTTTATTACTGTTACACTCCTGTCATATACAATACGTCTATTATTTAAGTAAACTTAGCCATTTCTAACTGTTTACTTAGTAATATGTTACTATATAGTGTTGAAAAATTAGCAAAACGGTCATAATGGTCTTTACGGTTATACGATCGCAGATAACATTAAATTAAAACAAATGTATAAATATCATCTCATTTATTATATATCGTTTATTTTGCAGGAAACTTTGCAGGAAATTCCTGCAGATTTAACTTGCAGGAAATCCAATTTGATATTTTGAAAAAACCGGAAATACATATATGAGGGGGAGCAAAACTTTGGAGTCCAGGAGAGAAGCCACCATTTCTTTTTTGGTCTGAAACAATTTCTTTTTTGATTTCAATAATAAGATGGAACATTTGTGTCGTTTTTATCTGGATCAGCATTTAAATTGATATTTTGAAAAAACTGGAAATGAATATGAAATGGGAGCAGAACTGGGAGCAGGTCCAGGAGCGAAGCCACAATTTATTTTTTAGTACAATTTTCATGCCAAAGCCCCCTGAAAAAACGGTGTTTGCCCCCGACTTTTTTAAGGTTTTAACATGAAAATTATTCGTCGATATTGTTGGTGACCGCTAAAAGCATATTATAAATTTGTTAAATTTAAAATATTGGTCTATGATATTTAAAATATATTTGAGGTATATTTCAAATTAGGTAATGAGGTATACTAGCATAGTATTTCAAAAGTTTTATATTAAAAAATATAAACGTGATAATATTAATAATTTTATTAAGATTAGATTTTATAGAAAAATAAATATTTTTGTAACAAATGTTAGCGACGTATTAAAAGCGAATTCCGACGGTTCGCGAACCGTCCGGACGGAAAGCGAATATTTAAAAAGTCATAAACGGTCAGGATGGTTCGAGAACCGTCGGGCAATAAAAGTTATAATAAAATTAATTATTCTTTTATAAATTAAATAAATATTTATTTGAAGTAGACGCGCAAACACCTCTAATCAATTTAAGCAATATAAAACAAAAAATTTATAAATAGAAATTCATAAATCTCGTTTGCGGACCGTTTGCAAATAAAACATTTTATGAATATATAAAAGCATTACATCCTCTCTACTAATGTTTCTAAGAACTTTAGTGTTAATTTTTTATTCTAAACTCCATTGAAAGAAAAATGAGGGGATTTCGAGTATTTGAAACGAAAATAATGATAAATTAGCTAACCATCCGGACCGTTTGCGAATTTACCGTCCGGACCGTCTGTTCCGTTCTAAATTGTCTTAATTAATTTCGATTGGACATATATAAGTAAATTTTTACCAAATTGCATGAAATGTAATCATTGTGTATGTGTTTTCTGATAATTTCGATGGTCTACAACATGGTTCATTTTACAACAAATGTTATATTTTCGTACATGTAAAGCACATTTTTTAATTTTTCATGTTTAGAATGTCCTTTTATGATCGATCCTGTTTGGTTGTGCAAAATGTACAATTTAAATAATATTCAAAACAATATTTTTTAATATGTCATTTTGTGCGAATAGTTTATTATTCTCACAAATATAATAGTTTTTTAAATTTTAGATGGTACGTCTCTTACATTGTCTGTTTCGTTCTATATTGTCTTAATTAATTTCGATTGGTCATATAAGTGAACTTTCACCAAATTATAAATTCATAATATTTGGGTTCATTTAGACGGAACTCTCATCGAAATCAATATGTAAGTACCAAAATCAAGCTGAGTGAACGTCAGAATCCTCTTTGAAATCATCGTGCAATATTTGGTCATAATACATTGCACAATGATAACCGATTTATTAAATATAAGCACTGACTAATAGCTATTCTGCTAGTCTATCTATTTAATTTCATTCTACTTTATTAAAACATTAATATATTAATTTAATCAGCTGTAAATCACTAAAATTTCAATAACTTCGTTAAATTTCAACCGATTTTCAAAAAATGGACACGTATTCTGATGTCTATCTAATAAATTTTATTTTACTAAATAAAAAATTATAAGAAAAAAAAATATATCCTACAAAAAAATAATTAAATAGTATTAACGATTTGGCTTATGTTGGTAAGTCATCATACCAAGTTTGGTTGTCATAGTAAGTTGTAAACATCAAAACCCAGTCTAAAAAAAAGAAATGACGTCAAAAATGACGTCACCATTTGTCCAAAATTTAAAAAACGCTCTGAAAACAATATTTATAATTAAATAATAAGATTAGAATGTAATTAGAGACTAGTCAAAATTTGTAAGGTTATATTTGTACAAATATTTGTAAGTAGTATAAGAATATTTGTCTTGTATTTGTGAGTCATCATACCAACTTTGGTTGTCATAGGTTACTACCCTAAAAAGATATACCCCTTGAAAGATTTTGGCATATTTATGATCCGGATCGTAAAAAAAGGGATGGATATAGTCAAAAGTGAAGAGGGGGCTGAATCCACTCTTCCTATACTACTGACATATTATATCACACTATGTATGTGTATATAAAGATGCTCTAAACACATTTCTCCTGTAGTGCTATAGTACCAAATATAAAGACAATATTGTTAAATCTTAACCCTTCGTACGATCGTACGTCGACATACTTTTTAAGGTTTGCTACGTGGAGGGGGGGTATTTTACCACCCCACTAGAAAATCAAACTTCCTTCTAAACCGATTAAGCTGAAATTTGGTTGGTTTACAGGTACCTCGCAAAGATTTGTCGAACGATTTTAATTTAATTAATCGATTGGTATAATTTTTGACTTGATTAAGTCATAAACTCTTTTGGAAAATAACCAAATATGCTATACAACTTACTTTTGTTCAGTGCAACCAATTGACTTTATGCTTTTTGCATCTTATTCCAGACCATAAGATTTGTATTTGTTGATATATTTTTTTATAATTATGCTACTTATATAAATAAGCTATAAGTAGTATAAATTCTATTTGAGTATTATTTTAAATTGCTTGTTATTTTAAGAAATTATTTAATTATACAAGTTAAATGGATATAATTTACGATAAACTTATTATTTTTATTAATGTTGCAAGTTTTAGCTTCTAATATCATCAGCAAGTATAAAACCCAGGGGGGGGTTATAAAATAGATTAATATTAACACCATTCTCTGGTATGTAAAAATAGTGGACATTATATATTTTGAGTCAGATAAAAGTATTTTAGCCACTGAGAAAAAAAATCAGGATCATACATTAGGGCCTATATAGTTTAATCAAAACATAATTTATTTTAAAAAATTGAATACCCCCCCTCCACGTACGAAGGGTTAAAATAATTAACCTGAGAGAATATTCAGCTTTATCGCTTTATTTACTACAAAACAGATATAATTTAATGCTCTCATCTTAAATTTAAATCTGTCTTAATGGATTGAAAGAATATCAAATCCTAATTACAACAAAACTCAGTTCAACTATGTCTTTAACAGGAAACTACATTATATAAAGTATCCGTACTGTTTATATGTATATATATAAAACACATGGCCATCCTTTTAGTATCGATTTTAAGTAAATGAATATTATTTTAGATAATGAAAAATATAATATATAAAACAACAAATTTCAGACAAAAACCTAATAAATATATCCGTATCATTAATGTGATTCCAAAAACTGTGTATCATATCGAGCCAACAAATGGCAGCTTGAAGGTTTACTGCACAAATCACAATGTTCCAGAAATAACACACCTATACACATGAAAAAGGAAAGTATAATGCACATGTCTAGTTAATAACATAATGATAAATTGTTAGTATAAATAAAAAAGATGTAGATTTTTATATATCATTCGATATATTATAATTTACTAATAAATAAGTTATTAGTAAACTTATATAGGTACGAGTCAAGCATTGTGAAACATAATACTGAAATAATTCATAGTATCGTAGAAAAATATGAAAAGCACACACTTCTGGTTCAGGGGTAAAATATTATGAAAACGTAACCTATAATTAAAAATAAATTAAGATCACATACAAAGGACGGTTTTGTGAATAAAATGACAAAAGCACCCCAATACAATTACGTACAATAAAGAATGTTGAAGGTAGAAGTGTTAACATAAAATTCCCAACACGTCGTTTCGGCTATTATCAACACACAGATACAGTATTCTAAGGGCATACTTATATTATAGTGACATATTTGTAACATATTAATGATATATTTGCAAATCATAATTTAACAATTACGTACAGTACTAGACTATTTTAGTAAAAATATGCGGACGGATAAGGATGAAATAATAAGCTAGCACTCCGGTTCTAAATCGTCATCTTCTTCCTCTGCGCCGTGATGTTGATTGTAAGTACTTTCCGGTGTCTCTCCAAAAGGCATATGCTCATCAGATTCACTTCTGCTTATGGAAGCCGGTTGGTCCGGAGACCTGTTGGTGTCATTATAGCCTGAAATTAAAATACATTTAGAAACACAACATTAATGTTTATGTAAAGACCTTCCACTATCGATTCAATGAAAATTGGAATACTAAAAATAATTATTTATCATAAGGCAACATTGTGGCCGAAATTTATAATTATCTCAGTGAAATTATATTTGAGTATTGTACTAATTTATAACTAATTGCAATGTATTTACAATCTATTTTCAATATACAATATTTATCTTGCTATATTTATCTTTCAATATATTTGTCTTGCTATTATTATTATTTGTTTTATTAATATAAAATTTATAAAACATTTAAAATTGAGATGTAAAACGTTTATCACATAAAATACAATATATATCTCTGGATGATATGAGAAACTTATATAAACGTAAAAACCTTAATTAATATGATAATTTAAAGTTTTGTTGACTAAATTATAAACCGATTTTTAATAGAATTAATTAGATAGTAAAAAATAGCCTTCCCTTATAAAGAAAAATTTCCGGAATGATTTGTAGAATGATTTTTCAAGCAAACAAATAAAATTGTATAGGCACGTTTGAACTACGATCAATGAAAAATGTTGCGTATATAAGAAATCCTTAAAAGTTTATATGGATTAAGATAAGTTGTTCTTAACATTTAAATTTAGTTAACGTGAACTAGGTCATGTAAAAATGTTAATTGCATATTTGGTTTATGTAAACCTATGTTTTATGTTATATCTATATAAATATTTATTAGTCATATTCACGACAGACGTCTTGCATAACTATTAATAGAGCGAACAAAACACTCAATAGTAATACAATATTAGGAGTACATATAAAGTATGTAGTAATTGTAACACGGTGATGTTGTAGAAAATCGTATCCGTTAAAAGCCATCACTTCAAATATATGTACACATATATAAACACACAGGACTATACTTAGATTTAGGTCTGATTATCACGGTAAATGAAATAAGCAATTTGTTATAATTTATATATAAACATAAAAAAATTATGGTATAAATAAAATAATTCTTTATATATTTCATTAGGTATACATCAAGATAAATAACACAAAAGAACATTATTGGAATTATATTGAATAAAAAGAAGAAAAAAATACTAGAAAAATACAAATTAATAGTAAAATACAGCATTTGATTATAATCAATTAACGTTATGTAACATTTAATGTTTTCAAATAAATAGCGATGTAAAAATAGCGCAGGATTAAATATACTTTTAACCCTTCGTCCGTGGTCATATTATGCAGAGTTGTTTGCTCCGTGAAGCCCTTCGAAAAACAAATTTTATATCATCCGATTAAGTTAAAATTTGGTATGCAGATACTTCTAATGACTTGTCGAGCTATTTTTATTTTCAAAAAAATTAATAATCCATTATAATTTTTATGACCTGATTACGTCATAAGCTCGAGTTTAGTAAAACTATGGGAAAAAAACATATATATGCTATATTGAACTATATATTATGCTATAACTTTTTATAATGCAACCAAACGACTTGATTCTTTTCGTATCAGATTTCATATCACGATATCTATAAGTAGTATAAATGAATTTAAGTATTATTTTAAATTGTAAATATTTTAATAATTAATTTTATTATTAATTTTATTATTCAAGTTTAAAATATATACTTTTTTACGATAAACTTATTTTTTCTATTAATTTTGCAAGTTTTAGATCCTAATATCATCGGCAAGTATGAAAATCGAGAGGGTATAAAACAGTTCAATAATGACTAAATATTCCTTGGTATGTTAAATTATACAAAATTCTATTTATTTTATTTTTTAGTTAGATAAAAAGTTTTTTAGCCACTGAGTAAAAATTAGGGTCATACATTACGAAGTTCAACCAAAAAACTTTTTTATTTGAGAAAAAAAAAGTATACCCCTAACCGTTACGGGCGAAGGGTTAAGAATAAAATTCCAGCTCTAGAAATGAATGAGTCAAATAACCTTTCAAAATAATCAAATCGTTCTTTTATGTAATTAATGTAAGTCGGTAGTACAAGTAATTTATTTGGAAATTAGCGTTATTTGACGGACACAACTTTTGGGAGTTTCCTAGTTTCGGGTCGTTTCAAATATGTTGTCAGGTTGGTTGTGAGTTCTGGAAAGTATATCTTCTTTTCTAACATGAAAGCTAGGTGACTGAATTGGTTGTTGTTGTTGCGATAGCACCGACCGCCAAATAATATATAACTGCTAAAGGTTAGAAAGCAAATAGGGATTTCAGTGTGTGACATTTTGATATCTACTTTCCAATTACAATGCACTGAAAGGTCCAGCACGTAGGACTTCTGTAGGAGGGATATCCTTCATGTTAGGTAAGCTAGCATGAAATAAGGAAAGCTGGAAATGGATATGTAGGGATATATATATATATATATATATCTATAGGGCGTGTGTGTCTGCCTATTTACCATAGGCGAGTGTGCATTATTTGCATGTATGTTTGTCATTTTGTTCTGTTTCTGTCTGATCGTGATGGAGCACCCTAAAACCTTTTTAACACGCTATATTCTCTACAGAAAATATTAAATAAATATTAGTTGTATAATATTGATCATGTATATTAGTTATCTACTATTATAACACATTGTTAATAGATAAAATATAATGTTAATTATAATATTCAACAAACATGTTTAGCAATGAACGGGGTAGCGTGGTGGAAGCCGACCAGGATCGGAAGAAAATCCTGAAAAACATTTTGGTGACGTCAACTGAATTTAGCTACTATAAGTAATATAAATGACCTATATCAAACATAAATCTATTGCTTTAGCTAGATGGTAAAATAATTTGTATTACATTAAAAATGACTAATGTAGCTGTTAAATGAAAGTGGTCAAAGATCTATATTTTGTCGTAATTCTGTATTGTATAGTTTCGACGATATAATTTTTTAAACTTGAAAATCATAAATTGTTGAATATTCATAAATACGTAGTTAAGATAAAACGTATTAAAAAAGTGTTAGGTACAAGAAAATTGTAAAAAGCAGTCAGTAAAGTAGTGCAAATATTGTAATAAAAGTACACTCATTTAAATTATATACAAAAGTGACAAAAGCATTGCGATAATAAATCTGTTCCGCTGAAACAAGACCTCAACACTGTATAAACATATAAACACCGGTTCAATTCATTCTATAGCCCATCCGAGGCTTAAAACAGTATTTCGAACAGAATATCGGTTGTCCCTCTTCAGAGGTGAACCCAATTAAATAGCATATTATAATATTATAATTTATAGTATAACTTTTAGAATCATATACTTTTAAAGTTCAAAAAATATATTTTATATTATTTAAATTGTGGTTACATTAAATTAACTAAAACATTGATATACAAAAACAATTAAAAAGTTCGAAAATAGTAAAATGGTGGTTATGGGAATTTACGAAAATCTTAGCTATCATGCGTTAAATAAGTACAATAGAATACAAATACTGCCAAAGACATTGATTTAGGAATTATATAAATGTAATAAAATCATAGTACAAATTATTTTCAATTTCAAAATATGTAAAACAAAACAGCTTAGGCAATACCTGTTTATTAAAAATATTTATATTTATACAAAACGTAGAAAAAATATATATTATATTATTTCTGACGGTTAATTTTTGTGGAGGAAACAAAAATTATTACCAATTAAAAATGCAAAATATCTACAGATTCACGCCAATAATTACTTTTCTATAATACAACCTTTCAGAAAAAAACTTTTGCAGACCTTTATTAATTAAAAAAATTAAATCGATAATAATCTATCCTGATTTACCAGGAGTGCCGCGAGTAGTTTTATCAGAACAAGATGAGTGTCAGCTAGCCCACCTCTAGTATCCCCGACATAATCACCTCCACCGCCGCCAGTCGTCTCCTCGCCCCACTCCTCATCATCGGGCACACGACCGTGATCGCAGTAGTAGGATTCGGCCTGCGCCTTTACCTGGTTGTACTCAAGACCGGCGTCCTTGAGCACCCGGGTGAAGTGGCGCTCGGCCTGGTTCCTCACACTCAGCAGGGCCTGCTGCTGCACGAGGAGGGGCCGGGAGCGGAGCCGCTCCTGCATCTGCTCCTGGTCGCGGGAGAACTCGGTGCGCCGGTTCTCGTCCTCCTTCCTGTGTTGTGCAGATATGGTGAGTAGATTATGGATACGTAGCAATGCATTTGATTATTTGATCTTGTAATAAATCAATATTTTATTACTCTACAAAGATAGGTCTAATACTCGACTTTGAACACATTCAAATGCATATTTTTGAGGAGGAACGTCAATTTACAACCAACAATTGACGCCCAACAATGATTCATAGCTATCAAAACAATTCTGTTTTTTCACACGATTCAACAGTTTTGAACTTAATAATAATCTTTTTGCATTTATTATAAAACAAAAAAGAAATGATTGTGAATTATTCAGGGCACCCCTCCTCCCTTTATTTAATACCCTAGGGTCCTATTTCAATAGAGGATTTGATGTCGGGTCTAAATTGTTGGGTGTAAATCGAGCCATACACCATTTTTATACATCAGTCAATTTTAATGTTGTGGATGGCACTCAATTCGTTAATATAAATTTATTATTGATATGGGGTAACAGGCCGGGAAGGGTTTGGGACCAAATGGCAGTATATGCGGGCAAGATTCAAGATAAACGGTAGAGAAAGATACACAAGTCTATGAGGCATTCAACAGTTATTTTTTCTTTCTCTCACTTGAGTTTAGCCAATTTGGTTTTGGTGCTCTCCTCAACTATTTTCTGCGGTGAGTCCAGATCGGTGTTCTCTCGCAGACTCTTGCTCAATTCCTGAAGACGCTTCTTTTTTTGACGTTCCTGTTCGCGGTCACGAAGTTCACGTTCCTGGCGTGAATTGAGACGCTCCCTGAATGGCGGACAATGACAACAATTATCTCGTGTTAACAGTATTACTATGTAATATATGAATTATAATATTTTATTGTAATAAAAGATTATAAATATTAAATGGTGATAGTTAAATAATAAATAGTATTACGTTACAAAACGACCGAAACCGTGTTTGATTTAATATATATTTATAATCATTAACTTGTTCCTACTTATTTGTAAATTCAAAATATGAATGTTTCCAATATGTAAACTTGAAGAATATCTTCTCACTTCGTTATTGACTCTCGAAGAACTGAAGAATGGTTAAGTGGTGCTTGGGGACTTTCTTGGGCAGCAAAAATTGATTTTTTCCAAGGTTCTAAAATAGAATTTAATTAAATGAATGAAAATTAATTAATGTACTTATTTTTATCTCAAAATGAAAATTTTTAAATAGAAAATTCACATTCACTGTTTTGTTATAGAACAACATTTATTTTGAATTGAATTTATTGATATAATTATTATAATTGTTTATTATAAAATCAAAAATGCTATAATTATTATTTTAAGATAATAAATGTTTTGTTGATCTACAATTAAACGTGTTCAGTTACTATTTAAGCTGAAAAGAATATTTTTACTACAATGCAAATGTATTTTTAATATAAATATTATATAATTATTGTGTTGTGTGAAAAATTTCCTACTTCAATTAAATGTTTTCTCAAAATCAAAAAACCAAATATATATATAATTTATATTAACAGTCAGTAACAGCCCAGCATCGCTCACTACGGCATTAATAAATATTAAAACTACACATAACAGGGGCGTAGCCAGAAGGGAGCGCTGGGAGCCCGGGCTCCCCCCTCCAAAATCCTATATTTCGGAAATTTGAGATATTTTCTGATATTTCCGAAATCATTAAGTTTTTTAAATTAACTACATAATGTTTATATGTGGTGTTTTATTATTGCAGAGTAAATAATATACCAATTAAAGAATTTATTTGTCTGTTTATCAGTATTGACTGTAATTCTACAATAGCATTTGGAATTACCCAATTACCCTGTATAGCGGATATCGTCGTTTGCACACCGTATTTCGATGACTCACAATTAATAGGCGCGTTTGCGATGTGGCCACTATATATTTATAGGGCTATTGTATATCAATGACGTCTATTGTATATCTAGACTTTTGTTTTTATTGGGTTACAAATGTTTCAATACACTGTTCTTTTTTATTGTAAAAATTCAGTTGTTTAAAAAAATAAGTTGTCGGAAAATTACTAGCAAAGCGCGCACCCCCCTTGACGAATCCTGGCTACGCCCCTGGGGTTCACTTTTTATTGAGTGTGAGCGTTCTTGTAGCTCGTTTTAAATTCTTTGTTAGAGTGAAATATTTTGTGTTATACTCGCTCTGTCAGAAGAGGCAGCTAAATTATTAGAGAAAAATGCACATTTCAGGTTTCCAATACAAATGTGAAAGCAGTTAGAAAATAAATATATATACCTGCGTTTACTTTGTATTTAGTATAGTTATGTAAGAAGTTTTAATTTCTGCTCACTCAAGCAGTTAATTATACTGTACTCTGATTAACGCTATAGTGATCTTTTTTAATCTGCAGTTATTATACACTTAAACTTAGAATTATACATTGACATTTAAATGAACGACATAGAATTTATCTCTTTTATTTGTACATAATATAATTGATTGGAACCATCAGGCAAAATCAGCTCACCAGATAGAAAGAAAAGAAATAAATCAGAAATAATAAAATATAA
>JAUZND010055654.1:0-12356 GCA_034780555.1 Coelogynopora nodosa
CATACTAGTACCACTATTATGTATTTGTAAAATATAGTTCCAAACCTATTGAAAAAATATTATTTTTTATGGAAAATATCTGGAAAACCTATTAAATTTTGAATAAAAAGGCTGTGGCAACCCTGTTTAAATAACATTGATTTTAAGAATCATTTAGATACATTTGAACTGTATGCTATAAAAAACATCAACTACAAAAAAGTTCCCAATTGGTCAGCCCAGTTAGGGACCTAGTAATATTGTGCAATGAAAAGTTCCAAGTGAACTGATTAGTTGCAGACTTATTCAAGTTACGGGCAAATACTGGTTCTCAACGGGACTTCACCAATACAACTTATTAGGTTGTGTTAAGTTTTCAGCATATTTCTTAAATTGGATCGTTCCCACATTCAGCAAAATAACCACATCCATTTAAAGATAACATCATTTGGATACTAAACTGTATATTATAGAAAAACATTAGCTATACGAGATATATATAAAAGGGTCCCCAACTGGTCGGCCCAGTTAGGGATCTAGTAATATTGTGCAATAAAAAGTTCCAACTGGACTGATCAATTAAGGACTTATTCAAGTTACTTACAAAATACTGGTCGAATCAGTTGAGGATCTATTCAATTATAGTTTGGGCCAACCAGATGGGGAGCGATAGCATTTGTTTTATACTATAGGGCCTACCTGATGTAAATTGTCACTAGTCAACCACATTGGAAATTTTTTAAGAGTTCCTAACTGGTTCGACCAATTCCGGACATATTGCAGTTATACTTTACGGAAATTTCATGTTTTTGTAAAATTTGTCATGAAACATCAAAAGAATGAATATCTTTTATTAGGAATAAAGTAGAACTTTAAATAGAAAACATATTATATTAAATAATTCAGAATTTATCCTACTGTATATAATCATGAGCAGTAGTTATATTTGAACTTAATTTTGGTTAACAAATAACATAAAGTTTTTTTTTGTAAGAGTATATTAACATTATTACAAATACCTATAGATACAATAATTGAAGTCCCAAACTTTGAAAGGTCCCTAACTGGTCGCCTAACTAACTAACAATTTCTCTGGTTTAAAAAGATATCTATGGCTGATTTTTTCCATAGATGATCGTGAACATGATATCTTTAATATTCCAGGTGGTTTGGAATTTATCTTCAGTAATAAAAAAAGTTTCAGCTAGTTCGGCGTTTTCTGGCTAGTTTGGGAAACACGAAGAACCGGAATTAAGCATCCCTGGCTTGGTGAGCTGCTATTAGCTAAGCACAATTAATAGGCCTGAATTTTAAAATTGCATTGCTATTTTTTGGTTATAGTTGCAATTTTTTAAAGGTGGTTGAATTTTTTAAATTTTGTACTAAATAAAATTAATGAAGGAAAATAAATAGCAGATGATAAAGAAGAAAAGCAGAAGAAAGGTTAAGGTGTGTAAATAATTATTATAACAATATTTCCTTATATAGGTATTCTGAGGCCAGATGTATAAAGATAGACTGTGCTTGGTCTACATAGATTGTTCTATGTCTAGGGTAGATCATTATAGATGTAGCACAATCTACAAAATTGTATGTATATTGTAGACTGTATTATGTCTACATGTAGCTCAATCTACATTCAGCACTCTAATAATAGAATGTTTTTATTGGATATTAGACTACAAGTAAATAGTTACTGATGAAATAATTGACCTATTATAGTATAGACATTCACTGTGTCTGGATAATTCATACTAAAGGTTAAAATTGTATGCATACATTTTTACATTCACTTGCTTGACATATTGAGTTAATAATGGTAACTGCTACACTTGGAAAATTGGAAACATCATGACTGGTTGAATTATATGAAGAGCACAGAGAAGTATTAAAAGGAATGAACAGAAAAGATAACACCAAAATAAAAAAAATAGAAAGCTTGGTTTTAGATGATTTGTTTGCAGAAACTGGAAAGAAGTTTTCAGTGAAATCGACAAAAAAGAGATGGCAAAACATCAAAGGGGTAGCCAAGGAAGCTTATTTTAAGGTAAACAAATCATCTCCACACACTGGTGGGGGTCCTCCTGAAGGAAGTAGTTGTAAGCTATTCTAAATTTCAAAGGAAACTCTCCACTTTTTTTAGGGTATTAATAATATCATAGAAACAAGGGTTTTTGGAAATTTGGTCACAAAATATTCCATCACCAATTCAGATTTTGAGGTTAATACAACATGAATAGGATTGATTGAACACCTGAAGAATGTAATAATTAATGAACTGTATGAATGGCAAAAAAAGTACTGTAAAAACAACTTCAAGTATATAAGATGCAGATTGAAAACTAAGAAACATTCAAAATTGTCCTACAAATGTCTGAACTTGTTTTAACAATGCTTGAAAGTTCTCCATTGCTTGCCAACAACATATATACCAACTTTTAACAATTTTTCAACATTTCTACTTTTGAACACCCCATTTCCCTGCCCTCTTGAGAATATGATAAAAGCTTTTATCAGGGCCCCACTATTTAATCTATTTATTTTAATGTACTATTATATCTCTTTAGTAGAATTTTTAAATATAATTAAAATTGTAACTCTAAATAAATTCTTAAAACTGTAAATAAGCAATTTTTTTTGCAATGCACAACATAATAAAGGGAATATTTATAAAAGTGACTATAAATAGCACACAGGTAAAGTAAAAAATAATTGGAGGACAATCAATTATGAAGTAATGTTATCTTAAATAAGAAGAAAGTCTAATATTAAACATATTATGGCAAAGTCTAATATGCAAAATAATGAATCAATTGAAATAAAAATCATTTCACAATTAAAATGATATATGTCAAGTAATTGTTGATCATTAAAATGGTCCAGCAGATTAAAAATGTTACCATAATGTTTTTGTCTTCTTTCAGGTGGTATTTCCATAAATTCTGCTATTTTAAATAAACTAAAAGTAATTAGATAAATTTTATCCTAACTGATTTAATGCTGTATACTAATAACTAATGGATACTGATGAGTATTTTTATAACTAGATAAGTATAGTGACAATAAAATTACTTGAATTACTACTTATATGCATTATATTTAAATATAGTTGGCACAGTTTGAAACAAATTACTTGACATCTATTGAATATATATATCATATAAGTATCAGGGTGAAATGTACCCACATTCAGGACAGGTCTGATGTGTCAAAATGATTTATTAAAAAATTGGGTCAAAGCTGATCATGTCTCATAAAATTGTTGTAAATTTTTTAATGATGAATAAACTGTACTACTATATATATCTGAATTAAATGTTACCTATGTATTATTTTTTGTTCTATACATTTTTCCAATTCATCTAGAACATATCTGTTACTTATGATCACTGGTCAGGTTTGTTTATAGTTGATGTACAGTACATGTGTATTACAGTACTTGAAACCAGATGTGGTTGGAACAAAAACAGGTTTCAAACTCTATGACATTGAGTATGAGTCAACCAATAATGAACTTCAGAATCCAGACATTGGCATTGAAGCTTCCACAACACTGAACAAACTTTTGAAAGAAAATATAATCTTCAAGCATTACTATATCGTTTACTACTTTCTTCAAGTCTTGTACCCTTTGTCAAGAGAAGCCCAATGATCAACTGAAGCTATTCGCAGACTGGCGGCTTATCTATTATATTAATGTAGAAGCAAATAGAATCCAGTTGATTCAGTAAGTGTATGATTTCTTCACCAAAGTCAGTCTCACTCTGTCACATGGGAATTCTGATGTCGAAAGAGTATTTAGTGAAAACAAGCTTATGTTAGTAACAACCAGACATAAATGAGTGATGAGACACTTAATGGCTACAAGGGCATATATTCATTTATGAAAAAATTTGACAGAAAAACAGAGAAATTGTCAATTACATCAAGTCTGCTAAAAGATGTCTATGATGCATGGGATAAACACATTTGTTGAATCTTATAAAAAAGAAAGCATCACAATTAGCTGTCAATGTTGCTGCTAATGCACTAGACGTACATCCAAACTTACACACTGAAATGGAAAAGCAAACAAGCAGATTCTAAATGTAAATAGAAGGAATGGAATAGTTGCAGTCTGCTATAAATGTCACGGATTTCTCTTTAAGAATGATGCACAGCTCTTTTACAGCAAGGTGAAAAGTGAAAACATGAAGCCCAGCAACATATATATTATATATGCAGAATAACAAGAAGGCAAAAAAATTTAAAATAGTGGTTTGCTTTGATATTTTCTTTGCTGTTGCATATTTTATTATTTGTTTGTAAATAAATATGCTTATCCCATAATACTTGCAAACTTACATTTATTTATAACAAAAATTACATTTATAAATTAAAAGGTTTATGTATTTTCTATCTTTATTATTTTTATATTTTAAAAATCGTTATATGTTTTAGTGTCAATATGTAATAGATATACATTATTATAGATGTTAATTACACATACACTATGCTATACTAAATATATTGTTCATTAATTCATAATGTGTTCTGTGTTTAACAATAATTACTTAAAATATTTGTAAAAGTCCTTCTTTGGGATGTGTCAAAAATCAAAATAGGAAATGTGTCAGAATGTGAAACATGTATGTGTTTTATTTTTCATATAAATTATTAATAGAATATAATTTTAAAAATAATAAACTATTTTTCGTTATTCCCTTTAAAATACATTTTAATACAATTATGATATATTATGTATATTTAAAAAATACATTATTAAGTAAAGAATTACTATTTATAAATAATATGATATAAAAATTTGATTTACATTCTATATTTTTTGCACATAATACATAGGTTTGACACTTGTTTGTATAACACATATATGATACTAGTATCCATTGAAATGTATAGTATGTATTATAAACATAGATATATAATATAATATTTATAATTATAGTATAATTATGTATAATATTTATAATTATAGTATAATTATGTATAATATGTATAATTAATAGTATACACACGTGTCAATGCATTTATTCTCATTTACTATTTCATAAATATATATTTGAATATGTTTTCATTTAATAAAAGCATTACATTTATATTGTTTTATCATTTTTTATATAAAATTTTGCTAATTATGTTTCAAAATTTAATTCTAGTTTTCATTGTTACCTTTAACTTACATCGATTGTAAAGTAAGTATATTTTAAACATTAATTTTATATAACACACCATGATTTACAATATATTATAATTAAAATTATATGTTATGACTTAAATACTGACTATTAAATAGATATAATTTTGTAAAGTTTAAATAAACAAACAATCCACCAATGATTTGTTGGGGAACATTTTAACAAGATTGAACTTTTGCTGGTAACCAAAAATTTGTCCAATAAATTTTCTGATGTGCTTACATGGGCAAATTATTTGAGCAATTTTTTGGTTTTCCAAGTAAATTGGGTCTTTATTTAACGTATTATAGTTGTATTTATAAGTAATTTATTACATTATTATTAGCAGTAGGAAGAAAATGTATACCTATACCAGTAGATTACATCAATTAATGCAAATTCTTCACATATTATTTAATAAATGAGATAGGCAATTCGGTGTGTCTGTCTCTCTATCTATCATTACAATTGATTGTAAGTAGCTCAACTAATTTTGTTATCAATATTATTTATTATGGCAAGAAAATATATGGCAGAAGAGGTTCTCTAGCATATATTAGATATTTCTTTCATACCAAAGTGGAGATGAACTGGGCAGGGACACTGACAATGATGACAATGACTCAGTTGTCAACAATAGCTCAGAATCGTCTGATGAATGAACGTGTGAACAGGCAGAGGGAGGTGATGTTACAAAGTGGATGACCATTATAAGCAATGTAGCTGGCAATACGTGCCAAACAAACCTGACAAGTTCAGTATAAAATTTAGGATTTTTGTCGCTGTAAAAAAAGATATAACCCACATTGAAAATCTGGGAATGGGCATAGTGCTAAAGCTGAGTGAACCACTATTTCATAAAGGTTACAATGTAATGATTGGCCATTTTTTACTTGCGAAAGATTGGCTGAGTAATTGCTGGAACATGGAATTACAATAATAGGAACCATTCATAGAAATCGGGAAAAAATTCCATGACCTCAGAAGTTGGGTTTCCACAAAACCTCTGTTTTCCAGTCTGATGAGCTTCATTTCACTCGATATCAAGCAAAGAAGAGCAAGGTGGTCCACCTTTTATCTACACAGCACAAGGGCTCAACATAACAATTTGATAGAAACCTGATACAATTCTCTACTATAATGCCAACAAGTTCCGAGTAGATATGCTAAATCGGGCTACAGGCGCTGCCCTCTTTCTGTTTTTTTAACCTTCTTGATAAGCCAATTGTCCATGCTTGGAGGATTTATCAAAAGAAGACATGAAGCAACATTGGCTGGCATGCATTTCTAATGCGCCTTTCAAGTGAATTGCAAAATGAATCCAAAGTGCCAGTGGCAGATGCTCATGTTGCTGAAGATACACCATGTCTCTTTGAAAAGCATACCAACCGTACTATTTACAGCCACTGTATCTGCACCAAGACTCACAATGTGTGCAAAGTTTGCCTCAAGCCTGTCTGTGAACAATGCTTGACGAAAATTTGCTTAAAATTTGGTGTAAAATATACTACCCTATTGACTTACTTACATATGATTTTACATTATGTATATCTTTTGGCAATATAGAATAGCTTGGCATGGGTATGGTGCTTGGGTATGTTATCTAACTCAAAAATTATATTTCAATAAGATTTTGTCTGAAGCTTCTGAAAGTATGTACAATATTTGAATATGTGTACAATATAAATTAAAAAAATAGTTTAAAGTATTATATCATAGTGCTTATTATTTTGAAAAACTAGCAATATTGCATATATGCTTTAAATTTGTCTCATTTTTTAAAAATTACATCAATTGATGCAACTAAACAACATGAATTTTTTTTACTACTATGAAAAATGTTTTTATAGATTTTAATCAGAAAATTAGCTTGTATAATTTAAAGTAATTGAATTTTTTGCTGGCTTATCATCTACAGAAAGATATGGCGCCTGATTTATCTCTGCTGTTCTAATGTTAAAGCATTTTATATTTAAATTATAAAATTTGTATCATAATTTATATACATATTCCATATATATTCCATATAGTTATATCATATATTGTAAAAAATACTACTCACTATAAATAATTGAATTTGACTATCTTCTCGAATGTAAAACACAACCAGACACATATTCCTCTGTAATTTAAATTTTCATTTAGACAACCCACTCTTTCAAACAGCATTCAACTTTTATTATCTTATTGCTCAGTATAACCTCATGCAACATGTTTCAAATGTGAAGCTGTGAAATCTGTGTGTGTGTTCATGCTTCTGACATTAGTGACCACTTTCTTGTATTTCAATTTATGTTGTGGGATAATGTTTCAATGGGAATTATTATATCTAATACAATCGGATTTGACTTATACAGAGATGAGAATTTTCTAGATTTTTCAGAAGTTCATTTTTCAAATTCCATATGTAATTTCTTTGATTTCTACCATTTTTTCAAATAAATAGTTATGTTTTTATTTGTTAGAGACCATAACTATATTATATGTTTTTCAGATAGATCATTTAGTTGTCAGGTGAAGATAAATGTATATTAAAAAATTAAATTCTTAAAAGTTTTCCCAAACTTGAGGTGAATTTAATTATGTAAACGATAATAATTTTTATTTAAAAAAATTGATTTGTGTTTTTTATAGAACTTCAATTTTGTGAGAATGACCAATTATAACCTCTAATACTATTAAAGTTGATTTAATAGTACCAGTTAAATCTATATCTGGAATTAAATATAGTCATAGCCTTTTATTAATGTTTCTACAATAAACAAAATATTTCAAAACATGTTTATCCATAAAACATTGTAATCAGTTAATTTCCGATAATTCACTTCTTGAGATTATTTTTTGGCATTCCCACATTTGCCATTATAGTAGTTTCCCGAAATAATCTCATTGACTGCTGTTGTTTTTGCGCAGAAATTCTGAATCCTATAATTTTCCAGTGAGATCCTATAGTTTCTTACTATATACGGCGCGGTTTTTGTTGATATAAACGCTAGATAGTTATTGAGAAACTACGGGAAATAATCGTGAACCTTGTGGGAAAAGATTATCTTGTGTTGTTACACCTAATTATTCAAGTAAATGATTAATCTTATATATCACTAATACAGCCACGTGAGTATGGACGACCTGAGTCAAGGCTCGGGCAACGAATCTGGCAGCGGTATGGAGAGCGCCAGTGGCGGCAGTCTCACCTTCTACTCGACCGGGCGAAGCAACAACAACCCCCCATCACTGGGTGGCGGTGGGGGGACACTGCATCCACTCGCCCTGGTGGATGGGCACCACTCGGTGATCAAGAATGAACTCTCAGGGAGCGCCGTTGGTATCAAGAGTGAGCTGTCAGTGATGGACTGTCACCATCTGCCATCGATGGGTGGAGTCGTCGGGGAGGGGGGCGTGGGCGACCCTAATCTGGCCAATGTGGTGCGTACTCGGCGCCGGAAGGCGGGCATCAATGAGGAGGACCGTCTGTGTGTTGTGTGCGGAGAAGCCGCTTCTGGATACAACTTTGACCGGCTCACCTGCGAGAGCTGCAAGGCCTTCTTCAGGCGGAATGCCTTTAAGATGAGGGAGAAGGTGTGTGTTTTAGTTATTGTAGTACGCTGCAGCTTGTTTTCTTTCTGTTGGGTTTTTAGTCACCTTTTTGTTTGATAATGCATTTAAACGTTTCTGTAGATGCACATAATGTCCACAGATTTTTTATGTGGACCATCTGAAAAAATATAGAATTTTGAAATATATTTTTTAAATGATTTAGTACCAATGTTGTAGCCACTTTACTTATTTTAAATGCAATATTCGTGCTTCTTTTATCATAATATGTTTAATTTTTGTTTCACAATAGATTTCAAAATTTTACTAAAGAATATTTGTCTGATTTTATTTAGAAATTGAACATGGAAATATTCATAGTATGTTGTCTTAAAAAATTCTTTTTGGGCCTTTTTGCTCGTAATATTTCTATTGTCTGCAGATAAGATGAACCCTCGTTTTTGATAACTCTGTTAATAAAATATGATTACTGACATTTAACAATTTCTGCAAGGATAATTATCTAACATTTTTCGGAAGCTATATCAACTTCTAAATTGATGTTTACACGCTGTAAAGATCTATAATATAGTTTATGTACATATTAACAAAAAAATAAAATCTATGGCCAATAGATAAGACTCATATTTTTTTTTTCACATAGCAAAATGTGTGCTTTGGGTACTTTCTTTATAGTATATATGGTAGGCCTATCCCGCAATGAAAAATTAAAAAAACTCCAATTGTGGGAAATCGATTATTGTCCTTTGTGTTTCCATAATTTTTTTTGTATATCCGCTATTGTCGAACTTTGTGTACATACATTAATAACAATGTATTCTAGGTATACAATACAAATATAAGTAAATATACAGATTTTTTACATAATATAGTCCTTAATCGCGTTTATTAATTGTCTCCATCAGAGTGGAGAAACACATGACATGTCGCACTTCTTGTCACGCCTATACTCCAATACACCATAATATACCCAATTAGCCTTATCGGACATCAGCAAGACAAGTTATAGATCTCTCCAATTCACTCTTACAATCAACGTCTATTGTCTTGTGTTTCAGATTAAGGCGTGCAGTCGTGGAGGACGCTGTGACGTTACCGGAAGTCAGCGGAAACACTGTCCCTCATGTCGTCTGGAGAAATGCTTCAATTCCGGCATGAAAAAAGAGCTTATTCTGCGTAAGTTTGGATAGTTCAGACAGATTATTTTTGGTTAATTTGAAGAATTGTTGTTATAAGAAATGTTAATTTTGTTTTCTTAGTAAGAAATGTTTTATGCTTATATTATTATTCTCCCGATTAGTTACGACATGATGCAAGACTTCAATTTTTCAGTTTTTATAAAGTCGTTTCATGATCAGTTTCTTCATCCCTTTAGATTAGTGGTATTAGTAAATAATATTATATTTAATTGTGTGATATACACCATCAACAGGTTAAGATTCCTTACCTTTTGAGATGAACTTTGATATTTTTTAGTATAGATTGTGGAATTCTATTATTTTTCTTATTTGTAATTTAATTAAAAAGCTTATGAATGAGCTTTAAAATATTATCATTTAATTCGTAATGGTAGTCTATAAATGTTACATATTGGGGATAACGCATAGTTTTTTTAGTTTTCTCCCTATTCAAATATGTGTTCGAGTTGATTTGCTGAATGGTATAAACCACATAGAGACAGTATTCTAATTCAATGATTAATACATAGCCTAGTAATAACAATTGAACTGTCTCAAGATCAACAAGATGTGAATCGTTTAGCAACGTCTCATTCTACGGTAAACAAATTTTTAATATCTTAATCAAGTCTCATTCTCGACAAAAAAATGTAAATCATGTAGCAAATAAATGTCAACTAATTCTACAATGAAAATATGTAAGTCGCATAGCGATGTTTAATTCTATACCATAAACAAAAATTTAATCGATAAACAAAATATAAATCCCATAACAACTTAACCGTCTTACACTGAACAAAATTTAAATTGCATTGCGGCGTCTAATTCTGCGATATACAAAATGTGAATCGGTTATAAGCTGTATCGTTCCTAATCTGAGGGGTGCACAAACTAATGTGAATAGCATAAGAACCGTCTCATGCATTGAATTCGATAATAGATACGAAATTATGTAAACCGTTCAATAACCGTCTCATACGGTGAGACACAACCTACCGTTCCGAATAAATTTAATTTCTAAAAATAGTAACACAGGTCGAGCGTAAATCACTGCACAATACGGTACCTACGTTAGACATCAGATAGATAGTCATCTTTACCGTGTTGCGTCTGCTTCCTATATTAAGTAAGCAGAAGATCAGAACATGCCTGGTCGGTTGATTGGAATGAAGCCGACTTTTCTACTGATGAACTTATGTGTCATCTTCCTACACACCTGACCCAGTATATCGTCATAAAAATATTGTTTTTCTCGCTTTGAACAACTTTTCGGTGAATTGTGCACTTGGTTGGCATATTGTCGTACACATTTGAATAGCAGCTTATTAAATTTAATATTAACAGTGGACTTGTGAGGGTTATTTCTACATTCTAGTTTTGTAATGAACAAGATGTCAGTCGTCAACTTGAGAATATTTTTAGGATTCTGTTATTTCTAGATTTAGAGCTCCCTATTAGATTATATCAATTCAGAAACATGACCATTATAATGAAAAACATATTCCTAAGAATAAGCATTTATATGCAACTATTTTTGTATAAATTAGGTATTAATACTAAATGTAAAGTAACAAACTTAATATACAACATTTGTAAAAAAATTACACCCATTTTTGGATCACATTTTTATTAGTTTAATTTTTTCGGAATGGTGTGTGAATGTTATGTATTACATCTAAAATTAACTGATGACGAATTTATTTGAAATGTTGTGTATAAACGGCCAGCCTACCTCTCATTTACTAAGTATAGCAACTTTCAACCAAACTAGTTGTGTTAAAAGACTTATTAAAATTCTTATTACTGTTTTTTGATTATTTGATCTATACTATCATCAGGGAAAGTTATAGTTAAGTCGCTATTATAGCAGAAACTTGGTGCAAGGAGAGAAACTTCGACATTCAAAGAATACAAGGATTTACACAAAATTCTGCGTACAGAAAAGAATTTGGGAGGACTAAGCATCTATGTTGACAAAAATTACGATCATGACGCTGAAATAATCGTAGTCCAGATAAAATCAGAATATAACAAATAGAAAAACCTAATTGTCGGAACATATAGACGACCCCCATGCCTCAAAAGATGTCTTTGTAAAATCTATTTTTAACTGTTTTTAATCCATTATGTGGGTTTCACATTTACTAAAAATTTGTATCTTGATGAACCGTTCTGCACTTCATTGAAATAAAGATCTGATTAATATATGAAATCTTTAATAATGTAAGTATACCTAATTGTTACAAATTTGTTATGTGCAAATACTTTTTTTGAAGAAAAAAGTTTTATAGATTATATTTTTAATAATATGACTAAAAGACTAGTATATTTAGCAAAATTGTGGTATATACCATGTGAACAACCATGAAAAACAGGTTTTATTGAGAAAAAAAATTGGTTACGGTTATATTTTCTATGAAGTGAGCTTATCCGTAAACTGTGGGGTTACATTATTCCCCCTTCCCCCCCC
>JAUZND010055665.1:0-41540 GCA_034780555.1 Coelogynopora nodosa
CTCCATCCTTCCCCCCCCCCCCCCCCCCCCATCCACAATACGTCATGTGTCTTATTGAATCAATCCAGAAACTATAGTTTAAATTTCTGAACAAGACTTGATGTTTATCTTATTTCAATAAACAATTAAAAAACGTTTATCAATGTAGCATTATAATCCACTAGTATGAAATTAACACGCATCTTTATGTATTTTTCATACTTAGGTCTGTTGTATTTACATAATGCATTCACCTGTAAAGTTAGACTTCATTCAATAACCATGACTACAACTGATTCAACACTTTCTATTTCAATAATAAGCTCATTAGTTTCCCCACCTGATTAATTATTATATTCGAGAATCAAACTATTAAATAAACAGCCGAAAAAAGCGGGATTTTTTCAACCATAAAATACACTAAAACAGTCATCTGAATGAGTTATGAAGTTCCGAAGTTCGAACGATACACCTTTACTTTACTTACAGTGGAAGTTTGACGTCATTTGTTACGATACATTTTTTCAGATTGAAGTTAAACTCAAAGGGACGAAGAATGTGATTGGCAGAGTGCTTCTGTTTCCGAATTGTGTGCCAGTCTTCGGCTGAAACAGGAAGAAGCACAATCGAGGGAAAAATTCAGTCTACAATATATTATGCTTAATATATTCAAAGATCGTTATAAATCATTTCAAATAAATATCATCGTTAAAATAAAATAAACTTTATTTTTAAATTGAGACACAATTTTTGATCTAATATTTTTGTTAAAGAGCTATTTCAATAAATTACTCGATAATTTGCTTGATAATTGCCTCATAATAACCATTTAATTGGAATTTCAGCAATAAATGGAAATGTGGATACATATAAAGTACGATTTTATAGAAATAGAGAAGACTGAAAAAGCATGAACACTTTTCTTTTTGCAATAAAACATATTTTCAATCAACAAATAAATAACTATTAATTAATTTCTAGAATGTTTCCTTTATTTGACGTAGAATTCGAGGATCAAAAAGCAATATTCCCAACCAGAACGTATACGTCATGTGCAATATAATTGTAACAGAACATATTTATTAATTTCATACTGATATTATATACAAATATACAATATTATATAGAAGGGTCCCCTACAATTATATTTATCGCAGCATATGTTTAAAAAACACAACAATGGAGTGGTTGATTACGTTAATCACATTAATAATGTTAACTCGTATAAAATAAAACTTAGAAACGATGGATGGAGGGTTCGTGCAGCAAAGTCAAAACCAAGTATTTTCGAGGTTATTAAAATGTCAAATCAATTAATAGTTATGCATTTCAAATCAAAGTTTGACAAACTGCATAATATAATACAACAGTTCCTTTTATGCAGTATTTTACCTAAGTTTTTTGGATGACCAGTTTCTGTATAACAGTGCATAGAATAGAAAGGATTTTAGAAATAGCGCCGCCCAAATTTTTAATGTTTTTGACAGAATCTAAGTAATACTTCAAATGCATTCAAAACTAAATTCTAGAGGGTTTAGAGGACTATTTTCTTTTCATTTTCGAATACCCTCCAAAGGGAAAATTGGAAGGTTCCCCCGAGGGTCTGTATATGAGCCTTGAGATAATAAACTTACAACCATGAATTTGGGCTATTAAATTATCCAGCCTGTCCAGGATTACGAAAATAAAACGCTACTAAACCCAGTCTCGGAGTTAGACCCGCATTCAAATCATACTGGCGTGATATACACGGGTGCGGTGCCGGGACTCCCTCACATTCATTGATCATGAGCAGCTGCACGCTGGAGATGTTGACCTTGAACTTGTCGTACGCCTCCTCCTTGACCTGGGCATAGTTGAAGCTCTCGCCCAACTCCTGGACGTGCTTTGTCTTCTCGGACTCCACTCGCAGGGCACCCAGGTCCGCCAAAATCAGGCGACATCCTCTGCCCGGGGTGGTGGAGGGAAAGACAATGATAGAAAATAAGCTATAATCATGATAAAATACAGTGTCTGAGGTGACATAAAACAAGAGTTTTTAACACATTCTTGGGTACAATTAACAATATGATAAGGATTAATGAAGCAAATAATGAACTAATATATAATAGAGAGCGTACAAGGCGCTGTTTAGAAACGAGAATAGTGAACGAGTACGCTGTGTACATTATTCGAGTACCATAGACAGAGTCGATTACGCTCTTTTAGTTATTTTAAATTGGCATATGAACGGTAAAATGAACACTAGTAGCTTTAGTAGCTAATTAATGAATCGCCTGGTTTATCGATTAGGTAACAATTTGATACTATTCATACAGGTAGGTACCATGCATGATAACCATTTGAACAAGGTTCATAAAAACGACAGATAAGAAATGTAGATTTGAGTTATCATTTCGCTGGTGCGGATGCAGAATGGACAAGATACCGGAAAATTGGTTACATTTTATTCATGAAGATTTAAGGCCTCTGCCCACCAAGCGCGACGCGAAGAAACTGAAATTATTAAATGTTTTCTGCGATGCCACGTGACGAAATGCATATTTCAATGCAAAATAGGCTGAAAATGATGAAGAAACTTCAACATATGAAAGGTCACGTTGTGCTTGGTGAGAACTGAAATTAATTCTTTGCCGCGCGCATCGCGCTTAATGGGCATTGGCTTTTAGACTTTGAAGATTTGAAATTCAATGGAAAACATAATAGCTGTTGGGGTATAAAATAAGTGTGGAATATTTGAAAAGTAAGAATTACAGCCCTAACACTATCAGAAAGATACAATACGTTTACATAAGATAGTGAAAGGATTGAATTAGTCGATTTTTCCTCTTTGTATTTGTTGTACGTTCTTTCTACAAAAAAACGATAACATTTATTTATTTCAGACAGACGAAGGAAAACAGAAAGTTGAGACTATCTGCACAAGTGTTCCGATAAACAGTTTTCTATAGTTCAAGAATGAAGAGTTGCATGAATGGGTTAGAAAATACGAAATACGCGCAAAAATAAAATAAGCCACATAGCGCGCTCAGTTACTTGAAATGTTTTTTTAAGTCTGCAAACTTATTTAAAACTAGATAAGATAAACTGTAAATTTCTAGTTAACACAAAGTTTTCTGGACTTCGGAATGCATAACGTAATTAATGATAACATAATGAAAATAGGCATGCACGAAGGGATATAGGAATAAAACAAAAGATTACAACAAAGATTAGACTCGATTATAGATATAGAAGAATGACGTTATTAAGAAACGGCGAATTTAAGAACAAAAATGAAGCGAATGAAACCATTGAAATGAGTAGTGTGCACTATATACACATACGGCAAAAACACAAATTACTGAACTGAATTAAAACTTTTTTATATTATATAATTATTTTTTTAATTATTCAGAAAGATTTTTAACTCGAAATAAGTTAAGATAAGGCATCCATAGACCCCAACAATACACACTAATCATAGGAGGGAGAAGAAGCCCAGTTAAGAAGGAACCAACAATTATTAAGTGTGCCTTTTTAAACGGAAGATAATTTAAATTTTGTACCGAAACAAATTGCTCTGAATTATAATTTACTAATCGCCGGGAATTCCAACAGTACAGTATAATATCTAAATGTCAACTGACTGCTTGAAGATGCCGCCCTCTGGGAGGATGAAGTAGCTGGGCTTCAGGTCGACGAAGATCTCGGTGTACATCCGCTTGTTGGCGAGGTGCTTCAGACCGGAGGCGGTCATCTCCTTCACCTCCTCCAGAGACTGCAGCACTGTGGCCGAGAGTCTGGTGGCCACGCCACGGGAGGGGAGGGGAGGAGAGGGGGGGGGAAATAGGACTGATGAGGAAAAGACTACCCACGAAAAGTATTACAAGGAATGTTGCACGGGTTTTACTATTAGTCCAATATCAAACAATTTCGAAACTTTAGAATTAAAAAAGAACATATTTAGACAATTACTGTTGACAACTAATATAAAATTAATCGATGAACAATGTTAATAGACATTAAATTAAATACTGTAAATCGTATCAAAAAATCGTACCGTATTAAATCGTACCACATTTAATGTGGTTAAAAAGGTGTTATAAAGATACAAGAAAATTAATATTTAAACAAACGGGTATTTTTTGAATTTATGATTAATAATATTATGAAAATAAAAAAGACACATGATACTATTTATGTAGCCAATTTAAAAAATAATTAAATTCAAATGTCAAACATTATATTTTCATAAAAACTACGGAAACAGGAACAACAGTAAACTCACTCGTTAAATTTCAACTCCTCGGGTGGTGTAACAAACTTGGCCAACTGGTTAATCGTTTCCTGAAATCACAAACAAAGGATTTACTACAAAAAACGAGCAAACACACACAACCATAAAAGTTGTAAACATAATAGAAATTTAATTGGAAAAATTCAGAACAATAACACTTTTCATTTATTATTTTTTTACTATTTAAGAATACCATTATTTAGCGCAAAAAACAATTTATTTTAGAAATGGGTAAAAGAAGCCGTTCTCACTACTAACTGTGGAGTTAATTATACGGAGGTGTAGCTAGCTGTGTATTAGTGGAGTTAATTATACGGAGGTGTAGCTAGCTGTGTATTAGTGGAGTTAATTATACGGAGGTGTAGCTAGCTGTGTTGTATAATGTAGTGTATGTATCATGCAATATTATGTGATACATTTATTGATACCAGTTGATAAAATGACGAATTTTAGAAATGTCAGTCGCCAATATAATATGATACACTCTTCCACAATTGAAAATTTATGTAGTAATATAATCTCACATTAATATAAAATGCATAAAAAAATTATTATTATGAATATTTTTAAACAATGACTTTTTTTATCGTTTTAAAAATTTAATCAATTTAAACTCATTCCTAGAATTTTAATGAAAAACCCTATTTATCGAACCAATTTAAACAAAAAAAAGCAACAAAGCAGCACAGCTATAATGATGAGGAGAGATACCTAGAGAAAGAGAGAGAAAGAGTCAATCCACCACCTACAGCATCATAGATGATCTCGAGCGGCTGGGCATACACTCGGATCTTCTGATCGGCACTAGCATCGAGCGGGTTGGTCTCAAAGGACAGCTTGAGCAGCGGGCAACCGTCCAACACCTCCTCGTGATGCGAGGTGATGAGGGTGGGCAGCACGCTCAACTGCTTCACACCGATCACCTGCATGCCGCCCACGTTGGCCAGCACTCTGAGTGGGTGGTGGTAACGGATTGAAGGGGGTGTGGTGTGGTGAGGAAGTTAATGTTAAGAAACGCTTTAATGAAACATACAGTGCGGAAGGAATCTTTGTAACTCAGTGAATGAATCAGTGAAACTTCTAATTTTATCGGGTCTTTATTAACTTCTATTTTAACCAATTACACTACGCTGAGTTAGAAAATAACATTTCATACTACTAGTATAATATAAAGACATCTTCCGTATGTTTTTCGAAACACAATAACTGATGCTATAATAGAACATCAACAAATCATAATTTAGATAACATAATTTTTTTAATATACAACACATTAAAATAATGTGAATTTTTTTAGCCTTCACAATGTCAATATTGCAAAAACATCAAACTGTTCTTAATTACTTAGATTCAAAATCTAGTGTTATTTTACAAATTTCTCAGTCCGAAAAATCCTAGTTCAAAATGTATATAATGTTTCTATCAATATATAGAGTCGAGAGTAGTACACTTTTTTATATTTGGCATGAAAAATGGCCTAAAACTTAAAATAATCATGTAATATCATGAATAAACAGGTTTACTGTTACAAACGTCAAAGTGAGAAAGTGGCTAATATGTATCTAAATTGTTTAATGTTGCACTTCAATTATGAATATTATTCTATTATTATTCTGCTTACTTAATTGCATTTGCACCGGACCGCTGTTCAATTTGTGTCGTCATATGCGTCACTTCCAATTTGACAATTGTCGGCTCTCTGCAAAATAGATTTAAGAACAACATGAAAAATAGAGTAATCACATTTCGTCCGCTTTAACATCCTGACACGGATTTAGTGTACAAAAATAGTACAGGAAAGGTGGATTCGACCGCACCACTTGATCTTTTAACCTTTGACCCCCCAATTATTAATTTTTTTACGATCCGATTATGGATCATAAATGGTCCAAAATCATTCATTGGGTATATATTTTTAGGGTAGTAACCTATGACAACTAAAGTTCGTGTGATGACTCACAAATATAAGAGAAATATTTGTATACTACTTATAAATATTTTAAAGTAATATATAACATTTTAATTAGTGTCTAATTACATTATAATCTTATAATTTATTTAGAAAATTGTTTTCAGATGGTTTTTTAATTTTTTGTTTTTAGCCTATAATTTTTTATGTTTACAACTTATGACAACCAACTTGGTATGATTACTCACCAACAGAAGTCAAATTTGTTATACTACTTTTATTTATAAGTAGTATAATTATTATTATTTTTTAAATATATATTTTTATAGTAAAATAAAATCGAATAGATAGACATTCAGAATAGCTACGAGCTAGTGTCAATTTTTTGAAAATCGGTTGAAATTTAACGAAGTTACAGACATTTTAGTGATTTACAGCTGATTAAATCAATATTTTTTTAATATAGTAGAATGAAAGTAAATAGATAGACTAGCAGAATAGCTATGAGTCCGTGCTTATTTTTTTTAAACAGTTGAAATTTGTCATACTTGTCGACATTTTACCACTGTGATGTATTATGGCCATATATTGCACGATGATTTCAATGAGGATTCTGAGGTTCAATCAGTTTGATTTTGCTACTTACAGATTGATCTAAATGTAATCATTATGTGTGTGTGTTTTCTAATAATTTCGATGGTCCACAACATGGTTCATTTACAATTTTTATATTTTTAGATGATCTGTTGCACTATCTGTTTCGTTCTATATTGTCTTAATTAATTTTGATTGGTATAAGTGAACTTTCACCAAATTATAAATTCATAATATTTGAGTCCATTTAGTCGGAATTCTTATCGAATTCAAGCTGTAAGTAGCAAAATCAAGCTGAGTGAACGTCAGCATCTTCATTGAAATCATCGTGCAATATATGACCATAATGCATCACAGTGGTAAAATGTCGACAATTCTGTCAAATTTCAACCGAATGTTTTAAAATAAACACTGACTCGTAGCTATTCTGCTAGTCTATCTATTTAATTTAATTCTACTTTAATAAAAAATATTGATTTAATCAGCTGTAAATCACTAAAGTTTATATAACTTCGTTAAATTTCAACCATTTACACTTAGCTCATAGCAGCTATTATGAATGTCTATTTATTAGATTATATTTTACTATAAAAATATATATTTATTAAAAAACAATATAATAATTATTCCACTTACAAAAAAGTAGTATAAAAATTTTGCTTATGTTGGTGAGTCATCATACATTACCAAGATCATCACAAAATCATTACCCCTTCTTTCTACACTCGAACCAAAATTAAACGTTTTAAACACAGCGAAATTAAGAAATATAAATATATCTAACCCTTGACTAAAACCCAACTAGCCAGTGTTATATTTAGATGAATCCAATTAATGCCAAACAGTCGTCGAATCTCCCCAACTCTTGCTTCACTAAATATCATCAACCGAGAACAACAATTAGAGACTACATACTTCATCTGGTTATTTTGCAATGCCCATCGTTGAGACGAATAATGTAAGCTTTCAGTCTAGGAAGGCATATTATTGCTGTATTTGTATTCTCTTGTTATTCGTTATTTCCTATAGGATAACCCTTGCAAAACAATTAAGACATAAATATATAACAATTATGTCATTCTATTTAAAGAATAGGTTAACTACGTAAATCAATTACTGTCTTTTATTAAATTAAATGTATTGTCTAAAAGAAAATAATATCAAGTGAAATATTTATAACTATGTCTAACTTTTAAATTAGAAATTTTAATAACCTATACAACAACTAATCACTTAATTATTAATTAAATAATTATAAGTTTTAAAATATTCAAATCTTCGTCTATCCTACCAAACGATGTACTTATCTTCTCTGAGTGGGGACAATAATTGCGACCGCCCTTGCTGATAAATAAGGTTGCAATTCCGATTAGACAGACTTCGTACGACATATGGTTCACCTTTAATTTTCAACTTGGGGGAACATATTTTCTAGGAAATTTAGCCCAAAACCCGGCCTAATAATATCCTATATTGTATTGGCGGCTCAGATGAACAAATTTACAATAATTACAAAGTACAAACAATTACATAAATTATGTTACCTAAAACGGCCAAGTGAAAGTAGGTGTATAGTAAGTAACGATATCATGATCCACGCAGAAAATATCTCTAAACAATCGGCAACCACCAGCCTGCACACTAATTGTAAAACTTGTTAAAAATCATCACGTCCCGTTATTCAGAAAAAAGACATATTGTACATAACATTTCGAGAATGCAAATCTAAATCTATTAGACGGGCCGGGCCGGGGAGGGGAGAGGATGCCATATTATATCCTACGAGGGCCCAGTAGACTGGATCACAACAATATGTCCCAGGATACACGAGCCGGCCGGAGAGCCGCCTTCCCACTCAGAATCGATCTACTCACGCGAGCGCACTATCCGTGACCGTAAAGGAAAACCGCTGCAGCTGTGCGGCCACCTTGAGCGACACATACTTCTTGGGCAGGTCGACATTGGCCCCCTGCTCCGAGTATCCAATCGCTCGGAACAGCTTCTCCTTCTCCTCGGCGGTGATCTCCTCCTTCAACTTGTCCTGCAGTTCGGCGCCGTTCTTGCCACGACTGTCCGTCGGACTGCCGCCGCCACCGCCGAAGAAGCCACCGAACCAGCCGCCCTTGCTTGATGTGGCACTGCTCCGGGACTTCTCTGACTTCTTCGCCTAATAATGGAGTGTGTCGAGTGGGTGGGAGGGTGGGGTGGAGAGACGATCAGTGTTGGACTAGCTGGGGGAAGCGATCCCAATAGCGTCCCCTACACAAACCCCCCTGAACTGTTAAACTATGGGTAACGATGTGTCTGTGACAATAGAAAGTTTACTACACAAAATATATCATAGTAATGTTTGCAGTACATATAATTTAATAACAAAATACCTTATTTCATAAGCTATGCTTACAATTCTTTCGGTGAATTTTAATCACTGGTAGCTTCAAATAGTTAAGTGATTCCAAAAAAAAACCATAGTTGAAAACATTTAAATTAGTAAATTAATAAGCATAATATACTTATATTGTATATACAGTATATATATTAACTGAGAAAATCGAATTATTATAAATAAATAGCATTGAACAACTACAACGCAATTGGTAAGCAAAACTAATTATAACAAAATAATAATGATGACAGTAAAAGTTAAATATTAACAACAGAGGACTAATTGGTAAAATACACACAGTTTGAGTTTCACAATATATTTTATACTAGCCATACAATGAATACTAGATTAAGTTTCTTCTGTTAATGATACCTATTGAGATAAAATATCCAAAAATAATTCGCTAACTTAAATAGTTGTTCAAAAGATGTATGAGTCTCGGTTGGTTATATGCAAAAAACAATATATTAACATAAATTAAATATTCCAAAAGATAAAATGCATCACCACATCAATATATTATTTGAGAGAACAGGTTAATAATGCGTTCACTGTTAATGTTATGTTTATGAATAGCAACTTTATTACAGTATGAAATATGTTAGAGACAAAGTTACATATAAGAATCACAACTTAAACATAATAGTAGGTGACAGAGTAAATCGGCTTGAATCGAACTAAATCGAACATGACCACCATTTGGCTATAGAATAATAGACAACCACATGGCATGTAGCCAGTTAGGATTCAGATTTGTAATTTATAATATAACTTTCAAATCCATAAAACTTACAGAAATAATCTAATACAACGACCATGCATATCAAACGTCAAAACTATCAAATGAAAAAAATGTGTTACTATTATTTTATCAAAAAGTTAGAATATATTTAACCATTTTAATGACGTATTATTAAAAAATAATACAATGCATACACACATAAGAGATTTGAGAAAGAGGTTTAGACACAGACCATAGAACTAGTTCAACACAGACACTAAAAGCACAATATTTAAACAGGTATGAATAATGCCGACTGTAAAGCCTGTAAATCCACTTTCCAAAAATAATGACAAAAGTAATGACAAAAGTACCATGAACCAAAACAACGTTAGATAAGCTAAGACTGTACTGCTCTATTGTGTAGTTAGTTAAGGTATGTAAATAATAAATTATCTATCAGTGGAATTAAATAAAACAAAATATAGACAGGGTTACAGACGAATTGAGAAGACTAACCAATGTAAGACCAGACCACTGACACAGTATACATATTACCTTATGTTTCAAGGGATTTTTGAGCTTAAGCTGATTCGGTGATATAAATGGACATGGCAAACAGAGATATAAGTAAATATAAAGTAAAAACATGTAAGCATTATAAAAATAAATATGCATATTCAATTCATTTATACTTGTGGATTATATATATATATAACTAATCAATAAACGCGAATTATTGCTAGCAGCATTTCAGTTAAAGAAAATGCTACTAGCCAATAGTTCTTTTCTATTCATTAATACTCATTAATAATATAATATTCATTAACAATTTTCACCATTAAGAAACATAACTTAGAAATTACATGTTATCCATTCAAGTTTTGACGATTTATTAAATTATAATTTAGGATGATTAGAAACATAAAATTACATGTTTCCATTTGGTATTTCGCCCCTTTAGAACTTAAATGCAATTTATGCAAAAATGATACATTACTACCATCAAGTATACATCAAGTAAAATTATATTAAGTTTTTGTAACCTAACCTTCGTTACACATAGTTGCTTCGTAAATAATTAACATTGTTTATTTTATAGTGTATACATAGATGGTAAATGCACAGGCAGAAGAATTATGAGCGTTTAAATTTACAGAACCCAATATATCGATATTTATCATGCAATAGTGAAAGCAGTCACAAACAATTAACGACAGTAATATTGGCTTTATATACGGGTAGTAATTTAGCTAAAATAAATTATATTGTATCAACTGGTGGAAATCACCACTAGGAAGTTAAATACCCCTTTATGCAATCGACCAAAAGTCTCTAGGGATGTAGCCACTTTTGAAGAAAGAATTATCATTGAATGAATCGTGAATACATAGACTGACACACCGCTGAATATCTGCACAATTAGTTCAAGAGGTTTAAGAGAGAATAGAACACGCGAATGTCGAAACATTCAACCAAAAACGCTCCGGTGCGGGTTCCTATATAAAGTAATCATTTCAAACAAGATTATTTACCCATAACAGTAGTTTATCATAATATAATATAATATAAAATAAAAGTATATTTATGTATTACAAAGATATTGTTCTTTTACACCTTGTATAATGATCTAGTGTACCACTGCACAAACCACCATTGATAGGATTCCTATCGCCATATTGACAAGTAAGTATAAGAACCATTCCCTTAAATAGTTATATATAGATATTACAATTACTACAAGATGGCTATACAAGTATCGCATAGTTATTGCGGAAGAAAATTCCAGAAATCAAGACACGTATAAACTCATTAATGATGTAATTAAATTAGTATTATAGGCCTTAAGTACTTTATCATGGTGATTCAATTACTTTATGTTGTCACAATGTTTAAATGAGAACCATTTTCCATAAACAGGGGAGGGGAAGCAAAGTATACCTATCTTGTCTATATTACCTATTTATAATATCAATACGTAGTACCGAATTCCCTATTATTTCCAGAACAGATATCTCAAACTAAAATGACTCTGTATCGAAAAGTGGTGCAAATATATAAATTCTAGGAGCATTATCGTGCTTGTTACTGTATGATATTCAACCAGCTAGGAGCATTATCGTGCTTGCAACTGTATGATATTCAACCAGCTAGGAGCATTACCGTGCTTGCAAGTACATGATATTCAACCAGCTAGAACAGGATCATTATCGTTATTCTGATAACTGATGAAACTGATTGAAATGTAGCGAAGATTCTCATCAATAATTTATTGTAAATAACTAAACTCAGGATCAATGTATCGAAATAGATTCTATCCATACGTGTTTACCTCACACAAATACAATACATTATGTAGTATGTGTTAGACTTCTATTTGTATCCAACAATGAATACGCGATGTGGTGATATTGAAATGAAGCAAATTATTAAACGGACCTATTATTATGCAATATTGAAAGTAATATTTAGGTTAAAGATGTTACGCAACAATATTGAATCCACAAATAACAGAGAATCAATAAGAACGATTAACTATAACCGACAGGACCTTCGATAACAAAATGTTATCAAAAGAAATTGCAAAAATGGATATCATATGTATACCGAGTGACACAAATAACAAATGGCTAAAAATGTAATTTAATAAAAAAGAGTTTTGTAGATAAAATATAGTTTTGTAAGAGAACGAAAAAATTAATCAAAAAAAATTAAATAAGAAGAATAATAGAATAAATATATATATGTAACAAACAAATCATACTAGACAGACAAATAAACAAACACAAAAAAGAAGTGCTCGTTACTAAAATTATGGTAAACTAAGTTTTACAACAAAATACATATATAGTAATTTAAGACATTATGAACTATTCTTAATATAGATGCATTTTACAATTCTAAAATATGCAAATAGGTATACACTATTAGGTATACCCGGTATACCCTTTTAGTATATACACTATTTGTAAAACATGTACACTATAAAATAACTCGACGCCTCAATGGAAAAAATTCTGTTATATAAACATTTAAGAGTCTGGTATTTTTACACATGATTTTGCGTTGACATAAAATACCCAAAATATTGTTTTGTAATTCCTATAACTAAACTATAATCTTGTTTTTAACATTATGTTTTAATATAAGAAGAACGAAACTTTTATTTTTTGTTTTCAATGGGTTTTACTTCATGCAGAAATAATTTACAAAATTTACGAAGTGTTTTTAAAAACGATTTTGATTGGTTAAGCTTATATAGTAAAATTCCGACGGAATTTTCCTTGAACGAAAAGATTTCAGAGTGTACGGCAAGGTATAATATTGAAGAATAACGCACTATTGAAAATTCTCAAATTTAAACACATAATTATAACATAATATTATGTATAATAATATATATTATACTAATAATCTATATAAAGTTGCTATATACAGTACCTCCCTAACTATAATATCAGTATCTTAAAATGTTTATTTTTTAATATTTTAAAGTAGTATAAAGCCGTACACTCTAGACTACCATGCCTAACCCCCAATCCTGACACCAATTCGGGAGATCTTTACAAAAATTTGATCTTGATGAATTGAACTTATTTACTGATAACTGATTATAGTTCATAACGTTAATATTGTTCATTTAAAAAAAGAATCCGCAAAAATGCAAATAGTTTTAGTTACAATTATTTCATGTAGCAATTGTAAATTAATTTTTGTAACTATATTTCTTTACTAAAAAATCATGGTTTAAAATGTATTAAAATATATATTACAATAATATATAGATGATGGCCAAGGTCATAGTGTCTGTATGGGAATGTTGTTTGATTGTTTTGTGGTGTTGATGAGGAATGGAATGGGATCACATGATACTGTGTATTATATAGTAATAGATAGACTAGAAGTCCCAGCACTGGTGTATACTTGCTCCTTTACCTTTTATACTAAATATTAGGACATTCCCTAAAAATAATAAAAAGTTTTTTGCATCATTGAACTATTGCTACTTTTTTCAAAACAAAGAAGTCACAAGTAGCATTCTCATACTTTTAATATCGAGTCTATTAGCAAGATGTTTTTCTAGGGGCCTATCACATGTAACATTCTCATATTAAAATGTGTTCACATCCTATAGATTTTTAATATAACACATTCAAATTAATCAATTTCACCCAAATGGCCATTTAAGAAATAGCTCTCCCTATGCGTAACAATTGTTATAATGACAGTAATCAATTATATTTTTCATTAAAATGTTAATGTAATTTTTTATTGATTTTCTAATGTTTATTGCTAACAATAATAATCAACACGCAATGAGTCACCATATATAATATATAGTTTATATATATATAGTTTATATATATATGTTAATTTAAAAAAATTACGTTAAAAAATGTTGTTTGCTGCTGATAAAATATCACGATTAAGATATAATTACACATAAGGATATAGTTATAAATAGGAGGAACACAACATTGTATTTTAAAGATAATATGACAGCATTCATATTGTACAAGAACAATAGAAAAATAAGTTGACAAGGTATAATACAAAAAAGTTAAACAATATTAAAGACACATCAAGACTAAATATAAACACTTAATATATGTGATTCAGACAAGCTGTCATCTAAATTATAAAAAGCATGCTTATATCATAAAAAAGTATTTATTAAACATTTAAAAGTGAAGATATTAATTAGGAAAATAATATTCTTTTCGGATTATCTAGGAGAAGTGTACCGTTTAAATAGATGTAATAATAAATTATGTAAATTTAATTGTTTATATTATAATTATTATATATTTATTTAATTTATATATTATTTATTATAGATAATCAAATATATAAATATTCACAGTTTATATGATTTATTAGTAGTAATAGTATATTACACGTGTGATACATAAGAATTTTACTGCTTTGAGAAATTTAAGCTTAAAATTAACAAATTTTCAAAATCGTTGTCAACAGTATTCTAATATAACAAATGTATAATAGACAATCAATTCAACACATTTGTATTTTAACATCTCCGTGATAACCACAATGACACCGAGAAAGATACAAAGAAGTGAGTAGGTGCTACATATCGAGATTGTTACAAATAATTACCTTCTTTTTTTTCTTCTTGTAAGTAGGAGACTAAATGTAAAAGAAATACACACACACAAGCTAAACAAGTTAACTTCAAACTGTGAACGACATACGTATAAGACTATACCACTATATAGAATACCATGATTAACACTTCATAATTTCAGCATGGGAGTGTGTCTGTGATCATTTTCTTAGTACCCAGGTGGAAACTATACATTAGAATAATTACTAACTGTCATAGTATTTAATAATGAAAATGGAACGCCAAAATACAATATTTATTTTAAAAGATCAAATACATTTTGATATAATTAGGCCAAAATGTGGATAAATAATGATTAGTAGGTCAAACGTAAGAACTATTTCACCGAGCCTGAATTAAATGCTGATATTCCGACCTATTGTACATATTGCATAGGTACATCGATAGCTACACCTATCAATACAGTTATCCTAAACTATGTTACCTGATCAATAGAACATCCCGGATCTATTTCTGCAACACTGAAGAATATTATTTAGAAGTCTGCTAAATTAAAATTTGTGTTAATTTTAAATTTACATTAATTTTTTTCGATATTTAGCAGTTCATTGATTAAATTTTACTTGAATTAAACTAAAAATGCTATTTGAATATACCGAAACTATATTTTTAAACTATCATTATCCCTTGACAATCAATCATCTATCTACATGTACATGAAACAGAAACCAATACGAGCATCACTTAATTGTATTTCAATATATATGATTTAGTGTTCCACTGAAAATGTATAAAAATCACAACAAATGTCACCAAACTTAATCATATTAGAGTAATGCTAATTAAAAATTAATCACGTACTTTCAAGATAATATTTTTAATACTGAAAGTGAAAGAGTTCGCCAAAATACGATATATTAAGATTTGGACAAAACATGGCGTAGTTTGAATTACAATATAATAGTATTAGTTAACGATTAAATTCATTTACAAAAGTTTATATATTGACAAGACGAGGTACATGTTTAAACAAATTAAACATATTCAGACAGTAAAACTTTTGACGAATAAAATAATATTTATTACTGGGCTAGCCTTTCACAAATAGATTATAAATACCATACACACACAAATATTATCTCAAAACGTATATTTTATATTTACAAAAAAACTACTCATATCTTTATAATATATAAAACATCATAATCCAGTAAGTACTATGTACTATGTATAATTTCACTTGATAAAATCTTACTATAAACATCGCGCTACCCTACGTTATTGGCGTATCACCTTTAGCACCAAAATCAATTAGACAATAAGCTATAAGTTGAATAATATCATAATAATACAAATAATATCATAATAATACAAATAATATCATACAGGGTTCCCACGCTTTCTTCAGAATCAAATTCTCTGATATTTATATATACTAAATAAGTGCATATTAGTAATAAAAAATTCATATCTGAAACAAAATAACAGATGCACATTAATGAAATATTACATACTATAAACAGTTAATTTTTTTATCTTATGTACAATTACAAAAAATATTTAATAAGACAGCACTTAATATATTTTATATAAACATAATGTTTGAGCGAGAATTGCGAGCGAATTTTTTTTTTTACTTTCTTTAGATAGTATAAAATGGATATTTAAAAAACAAAAAATAAGCCATTTAGTTTTCCCTGATTTTCCACAAAAAAATTAAGAAATTCCCAAATTTTTCCCTGATTTTAACTCTTGTCTTCATTTTCCCTGCATTTTCTCTGATGCGAGGGAACCCTGTATCATAGCACATTATCGATCCCGTAATCAAAAATATAATAATTTCGGAGTTAATCCATTATGATAAAGCTAAAAAATGAAGATGGCAACTGAGCGAAAATAACATCAACGCCAAAAATGCGTCTCTCAGTGAATTGGTAATCAGATTAAGGCATACACTTGAACGTAATATGAAATGATAATTTTTTGTGGCACAATCAATGGGATCAACTGGATACAATAATCAACATAATATTAAGAATCACAGAAAAATAAAATACAACGATATTGATAGATATCACACAAAATACACATTGAAAAGATGTGAAATAAATATACATGTATTTAAATTGTATGCGATTCAGCAATCTAGCCAAACATTACCTGCTTCTTTCGGAGCATCTGACATAGAAGAGAATTGGTAGGAAGGTACATTGTAGAAGAGGTGCTAATTGAAATAGTTTATCTTGTTGAAATTGTGATATACTTTTAAACAAAACTATTAAAAAATTAATAATAGTAAAGAAAATATTATATTTCAAGCTTGAAAATATCGTAATATTAATCAAATTAAAGCAACAACATGTGTTATGTAAATTTGTTCCAAATTGTGTTCAACTCTTAAATAATTATGTAAAAGTAAAGATTAATGTATTTATTTTCTGATTTAAAATGTTTCTAATGTAAGCAAAAATATTATATTGTCAATAAAAGCCAGTTTTTAAAAATAATAAATTTTCTTGCTGAAAAAAACCGAATGAGTTTATGGATGAGTTCATACATTATATGATGTGCAAAATAAAAATATTAATACATTGCTATTTGTGTTCATGAAGGTAAATCTGACTCGTTAGGTTATAAAACAAGGATGGCTTCTGGAAGAGAGTCTAGAAAAGTGTTTCTTATAACCAAAAAAATATTTAAGGACTAAAATTTAAATGTAGATTATTTTTTAACTTATGATAAACAAAAAGCTTATCAGATATAAAAAACATGTATTTTCGTTAAAAATTGCACATAAGCATTGGAAATGTGTCATTTTAAAACTATAGGCAGAAATACCTATATATTCTAAAAGTAAAGTGATCCTTCGTAAATATTTAGTAGTTTAAAACCATTAAAAGTTAGCCAACTGCCACTAAAATGACTTAATTATAATAAGAATTATGACATAAATATATATTTAAGAAAAATACGATCTAATCGTGTTTTACAATAATTAAAATTGATAAAAGCCCAATATTTATACATGCCAAAGCGTTGTTTGTACCGTTACGTTCAAAGTTTAAAATACTAATTAACATACATAAATGATGTAGAAAAAAAGTAATTAAGCATATTATTATATCTATATTTAAAGAAATACTAAAATGCAGACACGATGCATGTTTTCCTACATCGAGAGAGAATTAGGATAGACCGAAAATGTTACACACGTCCGAATAAAACCGGTTTAGAACTATAATAATCAATGATCTAGAGTGATTTACACACTATAATAGGCATTAATACAATAAACGTCAATGTCTCTCTCATATAAAGTAAGTATACCTGAAGTTCAGCTTGCTGCCGGCAAAGTGTAATATTTAACACATCTAATTCTTCTTCCGACATCTGAATGAATAAAAAGAAGCATACAATGTAGGACTGCAGATAGACAATAATGTAAAGCAATTTTAGAACAGCAGAGGAAGAAAATAATAAGTTCTGTCGTTTAAAAAGCTTTTTAAAAATTAAATCTGAATGTTGTAGGATTACGACAACTTACCATAAATTATAGAAATTATATTTATTCATTGTTGTACAAACATTCATAAACAGTATACATATTATAGGATTCATTGTAATTATAAATAATACTTTTTATTAAAATATAATATAATCATTTAATATTTCCATATACTTTTAGTCAAATCGGGACAACCTTAGTCTAGTGAATGTTGGTAGGTTTTTAATTAAAATTGAAATGAAAATAATTCATTTTAGTACATGCATCATAATTCGTTATTAATAAAGAGTCTAATTGTTTGTTGGGACGACTTTAATTCGCACAATAATTAAAAAAAATCATTAAGCCTTCTTAAATTAGGATTTTGTATTAAAAAAACTTCTTAAGCGAACTACTTCGCTTATGTCAAGGCTCATTCAGAAAAGCTTAAGCAGGGTTCATACAGAATAATTGTAATAAAATTCCAGGACTTTTCTAGGATTTCCAGGGAAAATGATTGAAAATTCCAGGATCCTTTTTGTCAATATTTTTTTCAAATAATTCCTACCACCCTTTATTTATTAATTATTTATTCAATATTTTCATATAGTATCAGTATATGCTGGCTAAATCATCGAGGTATTATGGTGCCTTTAGAAAAAAATTTAAATAATGCATTACTTTTAATTTTCACAAAATGTTGACTATTAAAATATCAGGTAGTTATACTGAAATGATGAAATATATTGTGAAAAAATATATATATTAGGCAACATAATGAAATTCACAATAACATTTTTAAAAGTATTTTTGACAAAATTCCAAGACATTTCCAGGATTTCGAGAGCCATTTCTAAATTCCAGTATTTCCAGGATCAGTATGAACCCTGTTAAGTCAAAACCTATGGTTTTCTAATGGTATCAAACTAAATACCCACTATATATACACCCACCCAGCTATAGAAGTTGTCATTCAACAATTATACATCACAATACATGAGATTTGTAAAGATTTCTAGTTAACTGGGTTTTAGAGGACGGTTTTCCTTCCATTTCTGAGGGTTTACGAGTACCCTCAAAAATCGAAAATATAAATTAAAAGGTTGCAGATAATCTGAATGAACTTTTTCAATTCAAATATTGTGTTCTATCGTGTAATCTTTTAAACGAACCTACGATCGAGACAAGCCTAATGGAAAACTAAGAGATATAAATCTGTTCCACCATAGTGGCTCCCGTATCACCTCAATGGTCCTGAGGTCATCCGAGTTGAGCTTGTGTCCCTGAAGTTTGCGGTCCCACAGCGCGATGTACTGCTTGCAGAGCCGGCGATGACGACTTATGTAGGTCCAGGACCACATCCGCCGACGCCGACGAATTGTCTCCTCCAGCACCACGTTGTATGGGTAGTGCCACCTTCCATTGAGGGGGGGGAGGATAAGTGGTTAATAAGACCCCTACAAGTCAATTGGCGACTCTATGAAGTAATATTGTTGCCATTAGTACTTAAAACAGTGGTATAATCCTAAGAAATTTAATAAACATTTGTATATTGTGCCCCCTACTAGATTACATTTCTGGATCGGCCCCTGTTAATCCTATGTAATGTCTGGTCCTTTTAAAACTTTTTATATCTGGGAAGCGTGAACCGTCTAAACAATGATATGTAGAATAATTATGTAAACCAAAAGTAAAATATATTTAGTAAATATTGAATGCATATTTCCAAACTGTATGATAACATGCCTGTTGCTAAGATTATTTTCTAAAGGTAACAAAATATCAAAAATACTCATTTTAAAGGGTGATAACATTCTCCTAATTCTGTTTTATATAAAATATACTATATTATCTCTATTTCTTTGTCAGGGGACAGTTCTAGCTAAGGGCCCAACTAATATTGCTACACTGATAATATTAAGTTTTTTTTGCAAGTTTATATTTGTATAATTTATTGCTTTTTTACATAGCGAGTTCTAGCATAATATTATTATATATACATAAATGTCTTTTGTTCTACTCTGCAGGTAACACAACAAATATTATAGCTATGCAAATAACCCCTTCAAACAGAAACATCAGAGCTGTTATTCATAAAGCGGGCCCTTTTCCTACCCTTTTACCTACAAAATTAAAATTCAAGGTGTGAAAACATAATATGACTATAAGTGATCTGCTGAACTCGAATGACATCACCGTGTCTCGCTATGTAATCAAGAATTTAACAATTGGAATTGACTATAAATAGCAACTATATAACTGGGCGATAAATAATAATGTCTGAAAATATACATATACATACATATATGCAACATATTAATTGTTGTAAAAATTGCTAAAGTTCATATTTAATAAATTATAAATATTATAGATTACTCGATCTGTCTAAGAATGGTAGTTTAAGTTAATTGTTTAAAAATGATATAAATACTGTATTGGCTTATAATATATATATATTGATAAAACTTATTAAATTGTAAGGCTGAGCAGTCAGACACATGATAAAATATAATAAATGAATAATAAATGCACTGACTTAATGGTATTATGCTCAATGCAATAAAAAAATAGAATTACATATAGAAAAATATCAACATTTTATTTTAAATTTAACTAAATTTAGTTAGATTAAAATTAAAAGTAAAAATGTAGATAAATAAACGTTGCATAAAATTAGAATAAGTTTAATTAAAATGATATTATTGTTCTATAGTATATGTCAATTAAATTAAGTTACTTTTAAATATTGTTCTATTAGTATTTTATTCATTGAGCATAATACCATGTCATATTAATTAAATGTTATAATATTATCTTGACCGCCAGATCACTTAAGTAAACATGCCTGGCTATTTCCCTTTGATTTAAGTAATTCAACAAATCTCAACCCTTTTCTCTTCCCCGCTTTGTGAATATTACGAATAGTCACTCAAACTACTTGTTTTCAAGAGAAAAATCAGAAATAATAAAATACAGTGCCAATAATCTGCATTATGTTGGTTATTGTTCTATTTGTTAATGTGCAGTTAATTGTATTGTCCCTTTTCAAGGTTCCAAGTTTCCCTGGTACACAGACTGATATAAAAACTTTTAGTTCGACCATTTGATTAAGATGTGACACAAAAAGCCTCTGAAAATAAATCGCAGCAGTTGTTTCCTTATAACTTTTCTTATTTGCGTATAGAAAGAACATGACGTTATTTCCAATGCTTACACAAGCAGCCAGATTGGCTGTGTACTTTCCTACTTAAAATCAATAATCAGTTTTATGTAAGGATTAAGTGCTCTTCGATTTATATCAATTAAATATATAGAGAACATGTTTACGATGGCTGATATAAGGCTAAGAAAATATAGCTTCTGGCTTTTACATGTTTGCAGACAAAATGGAATGAATTATTTTGTTAATCAACGTTAATGTATCTTAGCTTTAAAATTACACATACATTGATATTTGCATATTATATATATATATATGTAAGTTCACAATCGTAACAATCACAATCTGATAATAAAATTGGAATATTCCAATTGATAATAAATGTAATATTTTAATGTGTAAATTAAAGGTATTGCGCACTTATCTACATTGGATTACCAGATTGTTTACAGGTTTACCTTAATAATATTAGTTTTTAATAAATAAATCTGAAGTAAAACAAAGGGTACACACAAATACAAACACAACATTCCAAAAAAATTGTTTTTCAACACTGAAATGCGGCTAGTAAAATATACGGAAGGGAAAGTGCGCAAAAGCAGAATTGTAGACGACTGTACATACAAGAAATGGACAGCATGTTGCATTCTGATTCCGTAACGTTTGGATTATTAGTATAGTATACTGATATAATATCCTTACTCTGATGAGGACGATAATGTTTAATAAGAAAAGCATTTAACAGATTTCATGATCACAGCGGTGTACATTTGTATGAATCTCGTGCTGTGATTTTGAAATTGAAATGGTACAATAAAATCTTGGTGGATAACAAGAAACATAGTAACTAATAAAATAAGGAGATGAACATAGTTTATGCAGGAGCGCGCTTAATACCTCATTCGTTGTGCAAATTAATCTGAAATTCTTTTTGGCCAATTTTTTTTAATTTAAAAAAAAGGAAAATGTACTTCTAATAATTAAAATATGTATTGATTAAATAAATTATTTTCTGGTTTGTACGATCGAAAATATTAATAGGATTATGACATACTTTAAATGATTAATTGTAGAACGTGATGGCGTCATGAATAACTGTAGTTACTCAAAACATTAAAAATTAAAATAATGCTTTTTGTATTTAGAAAATCCCATGTAAAATCCGTGTTAAAACAATTGTTCATAATATGGTCATTGCAATGATTCTAAAGTAACATTAACAGTAACAATAATAAGTCCAGAAGTAACAAAATCAATACAAAAGAAACAACAACCAATAAGTAGTATGCAGAGGTGTATCACAGTCATAGATCAATAATTATAATTTTCCTAAAAATAAAGAAAAACAGATATAAGCCGGAGCTGCGAAATAGATGTTATATTTACCCAAATTTTCGCTGTAAGACAGCCTCGTCAGGGGTATATCTGACAAACCTCTGAGAGAGAGCGTATTAAATGCACCGCAGAGTATAGCGATTGCATTAATAAGATTAATATATTAACATAGTTTATCTCAAAGTTTAGTGTAGATTAGTTTAGTTTTTACAACAACAAAAAATAAAATTAAAGTAAATTAGAAGATTAGATCGAAACTGCTTTCCTCTCTGGAATTGATCGCCGGCTCCTTTTCCCGAATGAGGACAACTTCCTTCGTCCTCAATCCTTATTCGGGAAAAGGAGCCGACAATCAACTCCAAGGAGGAAAGCAGTTTCGATCTAATATTCTAATTTACTTTAATTTTTTTGTTTAGGTCTCTTGGACTATGTACTTATCACATACACTGTAATATTTTCTTATAGAACATTTTGATCTAATTTTCTTATTCATTTATTTTCATATACATTTGTCTCTTATACTATGTACTTATTGCATATACTGTAACGTACTTTATATAGGAATAGTCTTTCTCTTAAGAAAATGTATGTTGGCTTTTGTTCTTCTATCTTTATCGATCTTTCTACTATATAATCTGATGATGCAATCGCTATACGCTGCGGTGCATTTAATACGCTCTCTCTCTCAAAGGTTTGTCAGATATACCCCTGACGAAGCTGTCTTACAGCGAAAATTTGGGTAAAAATATAACATCTATTTCGCATCTTATATCTGTTTTTCTCTATTTTTTAGTTAAAATATATTTAATATCGACATGTGTTTCAGTTAAAATTTTATAAAATATTTGGTTAAATCAATTTAGTTTTCTTAAACCCGATAAAACATTAAATATATGTCTAATACATTGTAAGTGTTTTCAAGTATATTTAAAATTGTTATGAATCTATTATTTAATTCATTATTCAGATACAATGGATACTAAGCACTTCTTGGATATAGATATATAGTAGATAAAATATTTAAAACAAATTAAATTACATAACGAGTAAGTTTCTATACTATTCCATTGGTTTTACCCTTTTATCCTTTTAATCCCTTGTGCAAATATCAACACTCTAAATTTGGGTCTAAATTTGGACAACAAAGTTGGGCATTATAACTCTAAACATTTTCAATCGAGTCCGCCTTCCACACTAACCTATTGTATATCATGGATATGCACTGATTCACTGATTCATATTTTTCTATACTTTTTCAGAATCAGTATATGTTCTGCTATGAAGCAATACGCGAAGTACTCCTTTCATTAACAATGTAGCTACCTACCGAACATTCCACATATTATTTGTTATTATTTCTGTTCGCTAATACAGTTAACTAATAATGTTATATATATCTCATATGATTTGCATATTTTTCTATCCATTTTTTATTATTGTTCTTAACAAATATACACACATAAGTCGTGTATGAAAAACTATAGTGCTTTGAAGTTATTGATGGTAATACATATTTATTGAGTGATATACTTGGACTTCTTTTGGTAAACATTTACTTTACAATACAAATATGTATAGAAACAATTTCCCGCTGTGTTAGGATTAATATTTTATCTACAATTGATTAATAATTTATAATATTCTGTAATTTTATATGTGATGATACTCAGTTTCGAAGTGCGACTTTCTTTTGTTTACTTTCATTTATAATTATGACACAACTCTGATAACTATATAATTAATGATAGTTTAATGCACATTTTGTATATTGAAAAACGGAGGTTTATTCCACAGCACGTATATTTTATGCTGTTTATTCTGTTTGTCTCAAATGTAAGTACCATAGCTTATAATTCAGTTTATAATCAAAAAATTAATAACTCAGGGTATATTATGTATTTACGTATACTGTAATCCAGAGTAGATTACCAGACCAATAAGTTGTGTCCTAAATGTACTGTCCAAAATTTAGTAATCATTTAAAATTGATAATATCACTTAAATTAATTACATTTAATTTTTTTTAAATTATAAGTGTTAGATATGTGGTCCAAGGCACTTAGCACATAAATATTTCAAACATGATTATAAATATTTCTGTTCGCCCTACTAATTAGATTTTGTAATATACGTAATTTTATTTTAACAGTATTTGAACAAATAGCTTAAAATAAGGATATTTACTCTAAAAATTTAGACATACGAACTGAATATTTCGTAATTAATACAATGAAGGTTATATGTTGATCAATTTTTAATACTATTATCATTTGCATACGCCAGAAGTACATGGTCTTATATGTTGATTATTCACAATACCTTTGCAAATAATACAACTAATTATATTTAACTCATTAGCATTATTTTATTATTTAAACAAATATTTAATTTTTTTATTATGGAATGTGCTAAACTAGTTAAACTAGTATAAGTTAACCTTTTGTGACACATTATTATAAGTATACGTATTTTTCTGACTACTATAATGACATGATGCATATTTTATTATTAAAGTAACCTATTGAGTTTCCTTGTAAACTGACCTATGTTTATGTATTGTCTTCTGCACGACTGGCCTGCGGTGTATTTAATTCATACATCAGCTTAATTAATTATAGTGAACTGATTTAATAAACATTTTATAACACACCAAGACTTTTCAATTCAATGCTTTTGGTGCCGAAATCTGTTTACAGACACCTTTATCTTGCCACCCCACAAACCTCACACCCGCTGATTCTTGTAACCTCATAGGGGACAGTGGTTTCCTCGACGGTTCTTGAGGAACGGTCCTGTTACAGGGCGGGGAAAACAACAACACCTATTTACATCCCATAATGTAATAAAAACTTATTAAGTAATAATGTATCATAGCTGCATTTTCTGTTAGAATAATATACCTAATTTTTTTTAATTAATTGCGTGTATAAAATGTTTTCTATAAATTATCCAGGTATTTTTAACAATCTAATTAATATTTTCGCGCATGTTGTGTTGTTTTTTCGAGTTTGAATTAAGCTGAGATAACGCTTTTATTAAATTATCGACGTTAGTGCTATTCTATGAGCTTAGTGGTGATAGGAACCTACATATTTGCATTTGGGGGGTCCAACATTATTAAGCGTGCTTACTTGACCCTAATACGTGTATTGACCCTAATGCGTGTATTGACCCTAATGCGGGAATTTTTAAAATTATAGTTCGAAGCTATAGATTACAGCTAAAAGATTACAGCTAAATCCGCTGAAAATGACATGAAAATTGATTCTGACTTTTAACTTTTGACCGATTTTTACTATAATTTCTAATATGTGTATTATTCTTAAATTACCTACGAATATGTATTTAACTCTTCTAGTACTTCGGGGGAAGGGGGGTGACACCCACTCCGACCACCACGATCATCCAACTGTTGAAAAATTTAGAGTCAGTGGACAATATTTTTCCTCTTGTTATTTAGCATTAGATCATTAAATGAAACTTTCCCCGATACCCTTTAGGTCATGTGACCGCGAGTTAAAAATATCCGAATTTTAAAAAATCGTAAAATATACTTTGTAAGAATTGGTATTTCTACTTTTCGGTTTTGTTTAAAATTTGAATTTTATAATATTTATATTCTAAATTTGTTAGTGACGAAAAAAATATTGTTTTTTTTGGTCTGGATTCTGGACTTGCTTAAATAGCAAATAAAAATCGAGAATTCAAAATTTTACGATAAAGTATTATTTAGACAAAATATGTATGTAATACACTCATAACACCTTGGTTTTAAAAAAATCTAGAATAAAAATTAATGCATTTTATGTTGTTCGGAACAGTACGTACCAAAGATTCATGTGAAATGTTGTTTTTTGTCATAAAATATGGTAGGCCTATATCTACATTGCTAAGTTTCAAACTGAACGATTTATCAGAAGCACATGACCTCAAAAATCAAAAATCGATCCTGACTAAACTAAATCACGTGACACATAAAAAAATAAGTTATTAATTCTATATCATATTGAAACATATGAATATTAGTTAAACCTTGTTAATTAATGCTATATTTCATAATTTATTTATTGTTTTTGTTTCAATAGTATAGTTGATCAATATAAAACACAAGAAGTTGTTTAAAGATAAAGATCAATGCAAACACATTACGTGATATAAAGTAACTATATATATAAAAATATTAAATAAAAATGTCTTACCATTTTAGAAAAAAAATATTTTGACGTAGTCTGGACTGGTCCCGATGGAACTATGATATGGCCCATTATATGATTCACAAAGATATTATATTCTACTCAAAACGCTCCAAAACATACAGATATGTAATAACTCATATTTAATCTGTATAAAAATTTATTTTGGGGACAAAATATTTCTTTCCTTTTTAATTTCTAATTGTCTGCCATATGACGTCTTCAAAAAGCCTAAAAACTATGACGATAATATAATTTGAAGATCTAATTTTATTGCTTGTTTGAGTTGCAGTCAACATGTGTCGCAAAAATATTCACAACTGTTTTGGATACAAGGTTTACGTGTATGAAATTTCAGTTAAATTGGTCAAAAGAAAGATTACTTTGGGGGGTGGGGGTATACAAGGACTACTACGTTTAGAAAATTACAAGGACTGTGAATAATTAATTGGACATTATTGAAATAGATTCTCAAAATAATTTGGATGCAACTGTTCATCAAGTGAAGCGATTTCAGTTTTTTATGCCTTTAATATAGATTGTATACGAAATATTCTAGCATTATAGTCAACTCCAACCACCCATCCTCTTAGACTCAATTAGCCAAATAAGTCAAAGTTATTGAAATTATATAATAAAATAGATTCACTCAATCGATCAAACATGAACAGCAGCGCTTGAGACCTAACCAAGGAACTAAAATCAATAAAATCATGTAATAAACGTTGCCTGAAATCTTTTGACACATTACTACGGGTACATTACAAGGAATTCGAATTAAAATATTTCATAATTTTTTATGGTTTAAGTTTTACTTTTAGTAATTACGTTTTAAATCTTGTTTTATTTTGCGATTATATTTTGTTTCATGAAATTAACAATAATTACACTTAATACTAGTTGTAATTCTAAAGCTTTTATGATATTTATATATATCAAAAGAAAATTTTATATTAAATGTCTCGATTAAATAATGTATAAATTAACTAGAGTCATTACAATATAGATATAATAGTGACATTTAACAAGGATGGCAATTATCAATAGTATCGTTATGATAATATATTATCGTAATTATCTATATCGTTCTATGGCTAATACGTGTATTCACTCATATTTTGGCTTCATAAAGAGTGATACGAAAATTTACTGAATACATCCTAACAATTTTTAGGTGTTGTCTCACATGTATTGTTATTTATTTATTTCTACAGAAATGTTAAAAAATGTTTACCATGTTGAAATAATATGAAATATTCTTCGCTTTAATCATTAAGTAGAAGTAACATTAGGGATTTATTATTAAAATATAGTAATATCGCTAAATTTGACTTAAATTTGAATTTATATACTTGTAAAGTGGAAATTGGGACAAAAACAAATACGGTAACCATGTAGGTTTTCCTAATCAAATGTGGACTTTCGAGTTTGATAATATTGTTAGGAATATTATTTAATCCCCCGTCAATTTCTCAGCCTAAATATTTGTCCCTCAGACTTTCTCCACATTTAATTATTTTATAGAATATTTGTAGCTACATAGTTTTTAAATTAAATTGAAAACTGACTTTCAATATCTATTTCTTAGTAATAATAAAATACTCTGTATTTATATACTTTCGAAAATTTATTCAGTTATTCCACCAGATTTTTTTGTTAAAATTTTATTGATGTTGTTTGAAGTCTCCGGTGACCAGCGCGCACTATTTTTTGTTATGAAAAACTTTATAATCGTTTTTTATAATTTTACAAAATTAAGGTATTAAATTGTATTCTTTTAAATTTCTAAACTAACTTCTTAAAAAATGCTGTTGTATAATTTAACAGGGATTTCAATATCGCTAAATAAGACTATAAGGAGATTGCATTTAAAAGATGTAAAGGGGATTTTAAAAAATATTCGTTTTTGGGGAGTATTTCATGAAAATTAATATTTCTCTAAAATTTCCATAGAATAATAGAATAAAAATAACATCTATATAAACATATTTCATTTTAGTGGATTCAATGCTTCAATCAAAATTTATGAATTTTGATAATCTAAGAATCGATAAGTTAAAATTTACATATTCTTTCTGTGCAATAATTTTGTATGCTGCTAATACTGTTGTGAAGTAATTTAGTTTCAACCACGCAAAACAATTATGATTATCAAGGAAAATGAATGAGCTCAACTTTTTTGTTGCTACATTAGTAAGAAGTGGTCATAAAGCTATATACAGAAATGTACCACATACATATTCAGAGTAAGACTAAAGACAATAAGTTACTTTAAGAAAAATACAACAAATTAAGAAAGAATATGAAGTTGAAGAGCAAGATGAAGAACAAGTTAATTTTGAACGAAAGAAAGGATCTGGTATAAAACGTACAAGTACAAGAGAGTGTCAAATTGGTTAGAGGTATGATTGAAAAATATAATACTATTTCTTTAAACGCTCTTGGACAAGCTACAGGAATAGAAAAAATTGCTGTTATATAATTCTAACGAAAAAGATAAAAAAAGTGATCACTCTGCAGAAAATGGCTACCTTATGAATGATCTGAAAACAACAAGACCAATAGAGTTTTGAGAAGTCGAGAGATGTTGAGTGAGTCTGTTCTAGAATAGGGGAGAAAAGCAAAATGTAGTGGTAATCGATGAAAAATGGGTTTACTATCCGAGATGTAAGACCAAAAGAATGCAATCGTGCTTGGGTCGATTCAGCTTGAAACCGGCCTCTGCAATTGCGAGAAGAACAATATCCGATCGGAAAATGTTGATCATTGTGTCTTGCAACTATTCAAAGTCTTTTGCTTATTTTGAAATCCTAGAGGATGAAAGATCAGTGAACGCGAATAGATATATCGTCTTCTTAGACTTAGAGAACATTGTTCCGATACAGTATGATTACCAGACGTAATATAGCACATGTTTTAAATCAGTGATTAACAGACCGATACATATCTTTATTTCGACAAGCTCCATATTCACCTGACTCTAATCTTTGTGATCGTTATATCTTCCAAAATTTCAAAACTTACAGACTACTTAAAAATGTCCCCAGTATTGCAGATGTTCGACGGAGTGTACTAGATTTGTACCTAGATTCCTTGACAGAAAGCAACTTGTTAAGGAATTTGAACAGCTGAGGACTCATCTTCAAAATATTATTGAAGCTGAGGGTACTTATTTCGTGTGAGTATGACGGTGTCCATAGACCTAACTGTTTTTCATCCATATATATTGGAAGTTTGATAACTTTGTACTTTTATTCCAGTTGTAAATATATGTAAATTATAAATTTTAAAAACGAAATTTTACAACCCATATGAAAATTGAGAAAAGTACATACAATTATACATTTTTAAAATCAATTGTGGACTTTCGTCAAATCAAATCAACTCCACCCCCACTCCTTCTATTATTGAACCTAACAATGTTTGTGCTCACCCTCCCCCCTCAGGCATTATTGCTTTCTTTACCAATTTTTCCCTTCATCTCCTGCGAATTTCTGAACTTAATTATTTTTCCAATTCTTTGAGTAATTATATGTACCAAATAAAATACTTATTTTGCCACACATAAAACTATTACTTTAGAGAATGAAATTTGAACCTTCCTAACGATTGATGAGCGAAACCATATAACACTAAGTTGCATCTTCGCATGTCTAACTATTATTTAACACTTTTAACTATAGAAGCGATTTAATTTTTTTACCTTGCGGCTCAAACTAATAGTGATTTAATTTTTATTTTCAAAAGTATTTAGTAAAGTTTATAAATATCGCGATTGATAAACGATAGATCTTCTGGAAATTAAACTATGGCGTTATTGAATTTTAAAAAATTAATAATAGCTTTAGTATTAGTTAATTCCCCGATTTGTTTGAGAAAACTGTTGTGGTTATGACAAAATCTATTTACAAGATAATAAATTATCATCATACATATAATAAAAATCATTAGAATACGTAAAAAATTCATCAAAGACGGTCAAGAAATCAAAATCACTATTTTGCAAAGATCATTATTTAGAACTACAAAAATTAAGTAATTTATGATACTTTAATGTTTTTGGAAAGCATAGCGAAACTTATCCATTAACTATAAACTTGTTTTTTGAACAAAAGTGTTATATAATTTATTATGGCTCATATTGTAAGCCTTTATCTAATATGCAAAATGTTATGTTTAGTTCAATGTAATTTTAAATTACAAGGTAAACTACATTTAACATTTATAAATCGTTTAAAACTAAAAGGTAACCAGCTAGATAAATATTAAAAGCATTGATTTCCTTTTCGTGTACAATAAAAATTGTATAAATAAATAAATATAAGTGTCATTATTAAACGTTGTGTTTATTATAAATATTATTATATTGAATTCCTATTTAAAAATATCAAAATAGATATTTTAAAATAATTTTATGTATTGAGCGAGTTAAAAAATTCTAGATTATTCCATGCTGTGTGACCTTTATCAACGAGTGTGACGCTGTATAATAAATACGAGATGAGGTTTCATGGGTGGTTCATCAGGATCATTCTTTGCTTTTTGTTTTTATGTTCGCAGTCATCAAATACACTTTGAAGAATGTATAAATAATTCAATTAGTAATCTGTAGGTATATTAAATAATTCTAACATAAGCTAAGAATTCATCACACAGTCAATAACATACGGTTCGCATTATAATTATCCACACCGATATACTTCGAAGACAAGAAAATAAACTACTGATAGAAACTAGTTGTCTGAAAGATAATTGTCACATGTATTGTGCAGCATAATAGTCAGCAAACACTGATGATATGTACCATTGTTTATTAGGTTACATACATATTCAGTACTGGAAGAATAATGGTAAGATTAGGTTTAGTAATTTATTGTTTTTAACTTATTTTTTTCATTAGATGAGTAATTATTGTATTTGTGTTACATATTCTTGAATTCCAATTACCAATTGTTACTCTATAGTTAAGCTAATTCGCATAATATATACATATGTTTTAATTAAAAATAAATTATTATTTATAAGATTTTGACTAAACATATATTTAAGACTGACTGGCGAGGGAATTTGATGTCCGAGTTATTTAATTCAAACTCAGTAATTAATAGTTTTTTCAAAAAAATAGTTTATTTAAAAAGCATTATTAAAAGTTGTTCTATACAGTTATTACTATACAGTTAATCTTACCAATCATTAGTTTTTACACTGAATACCCGTTTGTTTAGTCTATACTAAAAATGTAATATTTCAGCTCAATTAACCATTCGTACGTGGACATACTTTGTTGGGTTTTCCACGTGGAAGGGGGGGTATTTTACCCCATCCCCAGGAATACCAAACTTCCTATCATCCGATTAGGCTGAAATTTGGTATACAGATACCTCCTAAAGACTTGTCGAACGATATTTATTTTTCATAAATTAATCGATTGGTATCATTTTTATGACCTGATTACGTCATAAACTATAGGAAAATAACCATATATGCTATATATTTTTACAAATATATGCTATAATTTTTGTTCAGTGCGACCAATTGACTTAATTCTTTTTACTACATCTGATTCCAGATCACAAGATCTTGAATTGTTGATAAATTTTTTTGATACTACTTATATATAAATAAGCTATAATTAGTATAAATGCTATTTGAGTATTATTATAAATTGCTTGTTATTTTAATTAATAATTTTATTATTCAAGTTAAATGGATATAATTTACGATAAACTTATTTTTTCTATTAATGTTGCAATTTTTAGCTCCTAATATCATCGGAAAATATGGAAACCCAGGGTGTTATAAAATAGATCAATAATAACACAATTTTTTCTGGTATGTAATTTTTTTCAAATTGTGTTTTCAATTTTTTTTAGTTAGCTAAAAGTATTTTAGCCACTGAGTAAAAAAATGAGGATCATACATTATATAGTTCATTCAGAAAGTTAATTTCCTTGAAAAAATAATTGGCATACCCCTCATCGTACAAAGGGAAAAGGAATCAAATCAAATCAAAAGGAAAAAATTACAAATATTCTAAAATTAAGTTAACTGTTATTACTTGTATGTAACATATATTATATAATAAGTATCTATGGAATTATTATTATTAATGAAGTATAATATAAAAATTAAGTATAGAAGTAGCTTATTATAAAACTTAAAAGAAATCTTCAAAAATAAATTATTAAATTTATGTCTGAGTTTTTGGATATGTGTAGGCTACCTATACATATATTTTACTTGTAAAATTATATTGAGATGTTTTTCAATTAGTTCTATATATCTAAATAAACAATTTCCATTTCCCTAAAAAGGAAGAACATGTCACCCCAAAAAACGTGCAAAAGATTGTTGAAGAAACGCAACATCAAATGATTCGAAACGAAATTATCTTGATGGAAAAGGAAGAGCGCCTGAACCGATTGCTTAATCGCACAGATATTTTGGCAGAGAAAGTAAGTGAAGTGTATTTGTCTTAGTTGTACATTTATATACAGTTATAGTTGAATATCTACTGATTAAATATTATATTGTATAGTTATACAAAAAAAATTGTTTTGTAAAATTTATTAATGTTTGATATTAAAATGTTGACGCAAGTTGGTAATAATTTCCAAATACAATAAAATATATTTTGACAATTATTATTTATTTTACATGCAACTGGTAACGTTATGTGCCATTATAGCCGTGACTTGGGTAAAAAGTATCATTTTTCATCAACTTTAATTTTCTAAGAATGTAATAATTCTCGTAATATTTCACTATTCTACACTAAATTTAGATAAAAATATTACATTATTGGCTATTTTTTCAAAATATAAATCGAATTATCCGACCTTAATTTTTTTTTTTAAATAACTCAAAACCAAATAATACGGAAACTTGAAATTTGGAACAATTGTAAATATTTGTAAATTACATTGATGTTATTTATAAAATTTGCAAAATAAGTTTCACCTGGAACTTCAAGACGTCTAGAAGCGAATCGAAAAAAAGCATCAGAATGTTAATTTTTATTAATAAAGTTTAATATATTCAGTTATAAGTTCAGGAAACACATATATCAGTTGACATTATGTTGTATATTCTTGAAACTTTGAACACTTCGATACTCAATCGATACGTGTGTTAAATGATCATAACATGACCCAAAATGTATCAAATTTTTAGTTTCTTGCTTTAAATGGATATAATAATCCCTTACGGTAATAATTTGTCAAATTTAATATAATCTAAAGAAATGAGACTTGATCTCTCTAACTGAAACTATTTTCATATTTCGATCTTGTTTAAGACAACTTTATCAATTTATATAATGTATCGTCAATACACAACAATAAATAAGGCCGGCCATCTGGATATTAATTCAGGGAACTAAAAAAAATATTCTGTTCATCCTGAACAACGTTCCTTGAATACTCCGAAAATTAAAAATATAACATGATAAAGTTAGTATTCATTATCTACTGAAAATATGTAGGCCCCATATACTTTTAATAATTGGTTATGCGTTATATCTACATATAACTATAAGTTATTGGTTAACATCTTTCGCATTAATACTTCAGTAGGGCCGCCAAGTCGTATTAAAGGTCTTGTAAAAAAGAAAAGTATAAATATTCATGAATAAAATCATTGTTGCACATAATAATCTATCATCATGGTAGTCCAAATATTGCCGAAAAAATCGGAAAGCCAATAATGCGGAATTATACATTTGTTAGAAAAAATTAAACACATTACCATCCCACTCACACCCATTACCTATTAATTTATTTGTTAACATTAATAAAAACCATTGCTTTGAATACGTTTCCAGATTGGTTTTCATGACGTAAATGTCCATTTTTGTAAAATAGTTTGAATAATATCAACACAATAACATTAATGACGCATAAACATATTATTATTATTTGAAGGCTAGAACACTTTCGAAGACCGTCTTCGACTTTAAACATAGTTATGAAGAATATAATGTTGATCTAGAGAGGATATTTTCTTAAATTCAATACTTTAATCCAAAATTATAGTTTTCACAATTAACATGTACATTTTTTTAAAGTTGTATATATTTTTTGTTATTTAAAAATTTACTATACGTTTGAAAATTAAATTTTAACACAAAATCTATTAAAAAAACTCTAGCGGTCCAGAAGATCTTTAAAAAATATTATCAAAGTTGACCAATTTGTATCTGCTCACAATTATGCACAAGTTTAAAATTTTTAAATAGGTTAATTTTTTGGTTATATACTGTAGCATGTAATCTATTATTTTCAAATATGTACCTCAAGAGATCCATCAAGACGTTTCTACCATATTTGGAAGTTAAGCAATCTTTTGTGTTTTAAAATAAATCATAAAAACAAAAATGTAGGCGCCAAGATGGTTTCAAAATCTTATTCAATAATATAAAAAGATACACGACGTAAAATCGACCAACTTCACATGTATCAGCGCCTTAACCGCATAAGGAGTAAACGAAATAGAAAGTGACTACTTGCATATGTAAATAATAATACTAAAACAAAATTCCCCATTTTATAGGCGAAGTTATTCAAGAAGACAGTCTGTGCGCGTGAGAGGAAAGCAGTGAATCGATCAAAAAAAATGGCAATAATTTTTACATTAATTGTATTCATCGCATTTGGGAGTGCTGTTACTGCTGCATTGATTCTGTGTATTGAATTGTAGTAAAGTGAGATATAAAGTAAAGTGGTAAAGTAGTAAAGTGAGGTTATTCTCCACATTGTTTTTTTTTATTTTTTGTGTAATAATAATGCTATAACTATTGTCACAAACATATTTCTACCACAATAAAATATTTCGGTAAAATTTGAATAAATATGTGTGTGATCTATATTTAGTTCTTATTAATTATAAAAAATTTACATTGCCTTTTTAACTAATTTCACGGTATGTTTTAATACATAAATTTAAAACATATGTGTATGTCAATTGGTTATTTTATTTATTAGAATAATTGCATCCAAATGTTTTTAAAAAAAATTATTGTTCAGCTGTCATCCAATAGCTTTTTTATGTAAATAGACATATAATAGTATTTACTTTTACGAAATTACATTTACTTGCACGCAAGATTTTTAGTAACTATAAAATTTATGTCACATAGTTTGAAATCTGCTCTGACAACCGCACTATTTCATCATAATTGGTGATAATTTATATATAAAAACTTAATTAATTATTCAAACGCAACGTTGCATGTATAAATATAATTAATTAAAAATTTCAGTGTTATAATATTTCATATTTATGGAGTTAAATAATTTATATTTTGGTTGTATAATTTTATAAGAGTATGTATTTTATTGGCATGAAACTTATATATTTTAGTATTATATATATATCAATAATTAAATGGATTTTATCATTAATGTATTTCAATATCGCTTCATTAGTGTTCTTCAAACTTAAAAGCGTCTTTGAAAAAGCACTTTTCACTAATCGGCCAACTCAAATATTAATAATGTAAAAAAAGAAAACTATATTTATAAAAATCGTTATCATTTTTATAATTTAATCGGTTACCAAGAAACGTCCTATCGGCCACATGTGGTCGAAAAAAACAGTCTACACTTTCTACATATAATAGTTAAATATAGGTAAGGATTTCAATTTTTTTAAATCATTCATATATTTTGGAACCCAAGATGATGAAGGATGGTGTAAATAAATTTCATATATGCAACCCATTATTTTAAGTATATAATTTGTATATAGGAAGGCAGGTTTATTGTATTAAATTAATTAAAAGTTCTACCATTCGTGGTAAGAGTTGGAAGCATTCATGTAGAGTCTGATCGCCTCCTCATATTTGACGTCATAATCCGCATTGAAATCACATTGTAGTCCATTGCATCACAATGCATAACAATGCACCAAACAGGGAAATATCAATACTGTACATGAATGATCGATTGCTGACATAGTACCTTCCATCAATTCTTAAGCAACCAAATTCGACGACCGGGACTTAGTCGAAATCCCCTTTGAAGTCAACCTAATCAGTTATTTGTATCGATGTTCAAAGTACATCGTATTACAAAAAAAACTATTTCTAAGTAGGAAATTCGAACTCACTAACCTTGAATTAATCGTAAATGAACCAAAGCTTATTTAAATAGTCCGCAATAATGTCACCATTAAGGAGAGGGTGATGAGTCATGAGACAACGTCATCAATCCCATATTTAAAATATTCATTTTCAAAAAAAAGTGATATCAATAGTGAAATATTTTGATAAAGTTTTTACTAAAGTTAAAAATAATAATAAAAATAGATTATTCACATCCTGAAACGGACAATTTTAAATAATCTAAAATTTTTACTCTATAATAAGACAAATTTTAGAACTAATTATCAACCAAGTGAAAGTCGTATGATATCCATCTTTACAAGTTGTGTGATATCCAACTATATTTTCATTTAAACATTTTAACATATTATGAGTAAATATTTTTGTCTACGGTATTATAATTTTTATACAAAACTTCACTTGTCTCTCGCTAAAAAAATGTAATACAAAGATTTAAATGTTAATTAAGATCATGGTCATTTAACATGATTATTAATGTTGAACTGTTTTTAATGCCAAATTTGGATAATATGGGAAATATAAAAATATATATTCATGTTTTATAATAGTCATGTAAGTATTCGACTAATGCTTCATTCAAAATATTTAAGTTCTCAGTTTAGCTTCGTGTTTTATTATAAATATAAAACACAATAATATTCACATTAACCGATGTTAAAGGTATATTACTAAAAAGCAAATTTATAAATTCTTATATTATTTAATTGCCACTTATATAATTTTAAAAAGCAAAACAAATTTAGTTGCATTGGTGTATATATATAGTTTTACTAAATATTATAATATATCGCATATCAAGCAGTTAGGCTCCATTGGGACGAACTGAAAACAGTGACAAGAACAACGTACAACCATATTGACAGGAGATGAGAAATTAGCAAATGTGTATCAAGAGTAATGATGCCATCCAATGAATAAAAAAGAGATTAACATATTATATTCAATAAATAGACATGAATCTAAATATACATATTGATAAAACGCGTCTTTTTAGCAATAACAGGAAGAAAAAACTGGCAATAAATAAAGAAATTTCAAAATCAAATGATCACGCAAAGAAGTCAGCGATAACAGATGGGGGAAAAAGAATACAAAAATATGCATAAACAGCTGTAAAACATGTTCACCATTGCAAATGTAGAGTCAAAAGACACAAAGAATGCAAATGAAATGAAAAACATAGTCATATATGAGCAACAGAAAACAAAGAAAGTACGCTTACTGTGTTCTATAAAATATAGCAATCAGTTAGTTTTGTTAGTTAATTAGTTGGTTATTAGTCTGGTCAGTTTAAGTTGTTTTGTGATGGATAGAGCGCAGAATCGATTGCGATGGGATCAAACAGGTTATCGCTTGGGGAGATTTCGAGTGGGATGTTTGAAATTGGACGCCGCTTGGTACTGGAGTTGATAGGCGATCGGATGGATCTTGAAGCCGTATAATCTGCGATGAAATAAAGAGGAAATCTTTTTGAAGTATAAACCATTGCATACTACTTTTACAATTACAAGTAGTATAAATGAACATTCAATATATTCAACATAAACATATATTAAAATATAATAAGTCATATAATATATTATATACAAAAAAATAAAATATAATAATATTAGCACTTTATTTTTTAATACAATATACATTATTAATTGTATATGAAAAGAGAACCAGAATCTCTTTCGCGATCTACCTTTTCAAAATACAGTTAAAGCAAACATTACAAATTGCCTATTACAATCGTGTGTGACATAATTTAAAAACGCTTTCATAAATAAGTAATTTTTTTAATATAATGTTTAATTTAGTAGAATTTTAATCATTGTAGAACAAAAAATATAGTAAAGAATAATTATATTTATAGCACATTAAATAAACATCATAAATATTGAAACTATAATAAATTAATTTAATTAAATGTAATTGAAAATTTAATTAAACAAGCATTTATTTGTCAGTCAACAAATTTTGGTTCAAAAAATTTAAGCAATTGCTTCAAGTTATTGTAGTCTAAATATCAATCAATGTAAGACAAAAGCTGAAAATACATGATGTGTTTGGCGAATTTTCCAGATACACTTTATGAAGCCAAAATATGAAGACGAACAGTGTACGCGAAACACAGATTTCAATATAAACTTAAAATATCATAATCTTAAAATTTCAAAATCTCTAAAAGTCTGTGACGCGATATATAGGCCTATACATAATTATAACACAAGGATTAAGGAGGGTGGTAGGCCAATAGAAGAATAAAAGGATTTAAGCAATCAATAGAGCGCAATATAACATAACTATTGATTACCTACATCCTTCTGTTCTTCTATTGGCCTAACCCAACACACCGTGACAGTTTTCTGTAGCAAGAACTTGCATGAGCTTGCAAAACCTGGCTATTACACTATTAATTAGCAGGTTTACAATTCCGCAAGCTATACAACACTTTAGATAATTAACTAGCGACAATTTTGTAACAAAAAACTTGCTGATAATAATTGCAGTATATAAAATTACACTTATTAAATTCTAGCTGAGAGTCCCTAACCATTTCTAAACTATATGACGAGCAATACCTATATCGTACGACCTGTGCAGTAATAACTTTCTTACCAATGGATCGGACACGTATGACAGCGGCATATTATATCACAAAATAATTTCATGTTGGGTACGAGATCAGATTGTAATAAGGGTCAGAATTTTCGAAAAAAATTATTTATAACTCAAACAGGCAATCAAATTTACTATTTTCTTTACTGTTATTGGTCGGTGATTTTGTCATTTTGATGACGTCACATGGCCGACACTTAATACATCTAAAAAACAAAAATCGTTTTGGCACCAAATTAAAAATATAATACACATAATTATGAGAGATTTAAAAAAAATTAAATGCTATTTTGATGGACTAGTCCAGACTACGTAAAAATATAGATATTGTATCTCTGAAAAATCGAACTCACTGAAACTGAATAAAATATGTACAAAATTACATATCCTTATAATTGGATGGACCTTTTGTTTTCATATTTTCATGTACATAAGTTACTTTATATCATGTAATATGTTTACATACATGTTTTTCTCCACACAACTCCTTTGTTTTACTATTCCACTAATTATCAAATGCATGAGTTGTAACTAAATCAATAAATAATTGATCCAATATAGCTTAAATTAACAAAGCGTAACGATTACGAAATCTATATGTTTATGTATATCTATATGTTTATCTATGGGTTTCAAGATGATTAAGCATAAACAACTTATTTTTCAATATGTCTCGTAATCTATTCTAGTCCGGACCAAATCGGTTTTAGAGATCATGTGCTTCTGATAAATCAATCACTCTTAAACTTTACATACTAGATATATACTACATTTTATGACAACGAAAAACATTTCACATGAATCTAATATTGTTAGAGGTCAGGATAATAATTTCAGTTTTTTAACATACCCGGTTAGTACTGTTCCTAACAACATATTTCACAAATTTTGATGTGTCTGTTAAATACTGAACAATTAGTCTATGTTGCCTAAATAATATTTGATTCTTGGGGTTAGATTTTTTATCACAAAAATGAGAAGTCTCAATTTTTATTAGCTGCTAAAACCCTAGGGTGTCCAGCAAATGTTTTCTAATGCTGAAATAATCAATAATGATAAACTTTTGTTTACTTTTACTAACTTTTAGCTGATCGGCCGTGACATTTTTCCAAGTAGGATATTTTCCAGTTTTGTAAGAAATAAATTGTATTCCCTAAATAGATTTTAATATTATTATACTGTGCTTAATTTGGAATTTGTTTATACAGATAGTGTCTTTCCTCTCTTAGTGCGTAATTTAATTAGGAAAGATATAAGTGATTTGTATATTATAACATTAATTTTCATCAAGAAGTATATTACAGAAAATAATATTAAACTAATTAATTTTATTTAGACACAATCATAAATTTTGCCATGTTCAACAATGAACCGTGCACCTAAAACACGATATGTTTAACGCCTACATATCTGAACTCAAATGTTATTGCAACATTATTCTGATGGTCTTTGTTCCCAAGTGCAATATCTATGAACGTTTGCATTTTCCAAACTATGCTAAATGATCTGCTGATAGTGAACTAGAAGCACGATACATTGGATGGATTAAACTATTACATATGGGCATGATATTGTAATTGGAACATAGAAGAACGTCGTATTTTATAATATGTTATAATATTGATTAATGATTTTAAGAATAGGTCGAATTTGTTAAATTCGATTATATTTTATCGTTAATTTATAT
>JAUZND010055666.1:0-18830 GCA_034780555.1 Coelogynopora nodosa
AATGTAAATCATGTTGCTCTCTATCGGGAAGGTGAATCTGTGCCGGGAAGACCGTTTACACCAGACTTTGCAAGCAGTCTTTTCACTCGTGAATATGTTAATTTGTTCTCTAGTTTGGAACAATTCAATGTGAACGACGATATTGGCATCAAACTGGCAGATTTTGGCGCTTTTCGGGCTCAATTTGACGCCGGACCTACACATGGAGGAACATGCACAACCTTATCATGAAGCCAATCTTCGGTTGGAAATGAAATTTGCAATGGGTCTTGCAAACGCTATAAACGTAATTGTGATGGCAATTTTCGATGGAAAGGTGGAAGAGACTCATCACAGAAACGTCATTACAGACTTCAAAACTTGAGATGATTACGTGTGATGATTTGACGCAGCTTGTGTCGCGAGACTGTCTTCTCCACTCGTTATTTAGTGGTGTCTACTCTGTGAACAAACTTCCCAATATTAGACGCTATCTGCATAACACGATACAGTATTCTAAACCACTTTGTTTTATTCTGAACACTGACTAGAATAATGTATCTGGTCAACACAGGTTTGCCATTTATATTGATCATAATAACACTGGTTAAGTTTTTGATAGTTTTGGACGTAAACCTTTTACACATGTTCAATGTTAGCTAAATTTAAACACACGCTTTTGATGTTATTTAAATGATTGCATACAAAGTATTTTATCTACCCTATATGGTTCATTCTGTTTTTATTATCTATATTATAAAGTGAGAGGTAAATCTCTCTCTGACATTTTGTTCTATTTGGATCGTGTGTTTCTTGACAGTAATGATCTTATTACAAAACATATTATTATCAAATTATCCGATACAACCTTGTTGGACAGTGCAAGTGCTACTTCTTTTCAAAAATACAACTGTAGTAGTGAGGTGTATAATGTTGTTGCGCTATACTTGTTATCCACCCTCATTGTTATACTTTCCCTTAATAAAGAAAAGTAGAAATAAAATATTGATTGTGTTTATTTATTTATTATTAATTTATGGGTATATAGCTCTATGTACAATATTCTGTATTAGGAAATAGCAATAAATCTTACACATTTAATGTAATCCGTTTAGAAATGGTAGGAAACAGTTTCTCTACACAGTGACCCATAATAACTACTTTTCTAGTATGAAATAAATTTATATGTAGTACACAACATAATTTTAATTGAATAGCAGGACATTTGAGGACGTCTGGTATACATTTTAACAACATAGTCAAACACAAGTAAAAGTCTATAAATATTGTCATGTGTCATTTCTTTCAGTTGTTGTGGTTGTTCGGCAAATATGGTTTAATACACGAGACGTCGGTTCAATCATTGTGATAGAAATGACTTCTACTTCGTTTACTGCCTTCTTTTATAGAATAATCTAGACAATAATAAAAGTATTAGTTTAAGTGTTGTTGATTGATTCGTTATTTTTATCTAAAATTTTCTCCGGTGTGGTATTTGAACCCACGCGGATCAATGGATCCAAATAGATATTAAGTCTACCGCCTTAACCTCTCGGCCAACACAACTTGTGAAGAAATTGAGTTATTATTAGTTTATATAGATATTTTATTATAAACATAAATTAGTAATGTCAATGCTTATCGCATTTCTTCAAACGGATGGACAAATGTGCTTTCTCTCGTGTGTAACGAACCAAATGCTGAAGGTTTTCTATTCGACGGAAGTGTTGCTACTACACAACTTTATGTTTTATATCACTTGATGGACTACTTCAACATGCACTTATTGTCGAAGAAATACTGTGTTCTTTCTCAATTGGAAACTGCTAGTGTAATTGCACACAATTCTTGCGGTAAATCATCTCAAGAGGTCTCTCGAAAGTAAAGTTATAAAATAAGTCTACGGAGAGCGATTGTAAATACGACCGTTTACTTTGCGAGCAAGAAGCAGAATGACTTTTAACTGCGAAAGTTTCTCTACTTTATACTTTTCCTGGTAAGAAAACACCATTTGAAAATGTATTGTATTATGCGTTTGTATATTTTTTATTTACAAATCTAACAAACGAAAAGTATTTTAAAGTATAATTAAAGATCACTATAAGGTTATTTTGAGTAGTATTATAAATAAAATAAAATTTAACTATTATTCGGAAATTCATAAGCAATATGCAATATGATTTTATCAGCATACTTTAGCCACAAAAGAAATATATCATGATAAAAGCATATTACTTTAAACTAGAAGATTTATTAATACTTTAAGAAACTTTTACATAATATATAAATAACAAACAGGAGTGATGAGTTGTCAAGTCAAGCCTACACATTTAAAAGACAGACTATCAAACCCAAAAAGCAAGAACAGACTAAGTCTAACAAATTAAATAAATTATTTAAAAAAAGAGGTAACTAAACAATGGTACTGGACTTTGGACCTCCAGCGGTGACCCCCAGTTTCAATCTTTATTATTTGATATATTTTTTGCAATGCAAAATTTCCACTTACCTTTACAGCTTTGAGGGAGTTTGTGAGTGTTTGTGACGGCCAACCAGTTGATATCTGCCAAACAATCTGATGTCCCTTTTATATTATCTGACAGGAAATTTGAAAATTTAAATGTATTTTGTAATATCGGAATCATTTGATAAGATATCTCATTATCGACCTTAAAAAGTGTCTTATTTCGAAAATGAATAAATTCCATATTTCAAAGATTTTCAATATTTATAATTGTTTACGAATCTGAACTCGGTCGCATTCATATCTAGTACAGATAAACGTTTTTGTTATAGAGAATCGCTTTGTAATTGTTATATTCATAACATTGTAAAGTTTCAATTGGACACTTGGATGAGGACATGCGCTCTAAATGCAGGAGACATGGACCTCTTGACTAAATTCAATGTAGTAGACACGTTGTTAGCGCTGGAGTGGTAGCGCCAAGTGCGACATACATTGTTTGCTAAGCCTGTGTAATGGTGCACGGTTAACGGCACACAAAGGAATACATAATATTGTAAATAAGCACCAACAGAAATTACAGCTGCCAAACTGAAAATGTTTTTTAGAAAAAGCTATAATAGATGATGGGACAGCTCTGGTCTTAAAACTAGCTCATCTGACTCACTAATATGTGTCGAATAGAGTGCTTAATAAACACACGGCATGTCCCCTGCAATCTAAGATGATAACTGTGGTCTTTTGCCCGGTGCCAATAATGATATTCATATTTGTTGTAGAAGATTTAACTGAGCCAAAGTATGATGTTCTATCTATAAGCTGTGTCGTACTAGATGGAACAGCTATCAGTTAGATGTTGAAGGGAGATACAGAAAAAAATTAAAAAACTATGCATAGAATGTTTTCATATGATACATGTCAAAAAATTCTGCAAACACTTGATTTGATCTGATATGGGTCTGTTATTCTACAGACTCTTCTGAATGGTGCAGTGAGTGATATAAGTTGGAAAAGGAGGCAAAAGCGGGTAGAGGGTGATTAAGTGATCTCAGGGAACCTATCCAGCTTCCTTAATATCCATGTTAACTTGACTCGTGGTGCTGTTCAGCTTTTTCTACTATACCTTCTACAGCTAATTCAACTATAGCGCGACAAGAAACTAGTCATCACCGTAGGAGATTCAGTCTTCACAGATACAACAGCACTATCTCCAGAACATAATAATGCTGCATACAACTTACATTACAGCACGGTTATATGTTTATAACACGATCTTCACAGTTGATAGATATTATCGTCATGTTTCCATTTCTAGCATGCAATCGAAAGGAAAATGATAAACTTTTCGTGTTCTTAGATTTACAATTCTTGGCAGTTCATGAGATCTCTGAACAAAGAGAAAGCATAGGTGCTATGATGTACATTTCATGACAACATGTGACATTATCAGCTACATTGCCTGATATAGCTAGAGGAAATGTTAAACAGTTTGCAAAACACTTCCTCAGCTAATCCAAACTCTGATTGATCTCTTTACTGTTCCAACTCACATTGATGAAGATGCCATATAGACAATTGACATGTTTGTTATCCTGATATAACCAAAACCAGCACATAAAAATATATCGACAAGAAACGCTAGCAAATTTTTGCGAAAACAAAATATGTATATTCCCCAAAATAAAGCCTTTGAACAATGTCAGACAAGTAGTCCATCAGTACGGGTATATCCGGAGTCAAGCTATATCGTCTCTCTGCAACAGAATTACCACCATCAACCGATGAGTTGGGTGTTAACCATTGACGGCTTGTATGAACTCCACTAGATAACAGAACTGCCTCCAGTCTGGCAACAGAACTGGCAATAGAACTGCCTCCATTGACGACCTGTATTGTGTCTAGTGAAAACTAGACAACAGAACTGCCTCCATGAAACGATGAGTTGAGTGATGACCACTGATCGTTGCATTTATGAACTCCACTGGACAACAGAACTGCCTCCATCAACCGATGAGTTGGGTGATGACCATTGACCGTTCCATTATGAACTCCACTGGACAACAAAACTGCCTCCATCTACCGATGAGTTGGGTGATGACCACTGACGGTCTGTATGAACTCCACTGGACAACAAAACTGCCTCCATCAACCGATGAGTTGGGTGATGACCACTGACGGTCTGTATGAACTCTACTAAACAGCAGAACTGCTTCCATGAAACGAGAAGTTGTTTGATGACCACTAACGGTCTGTAACTCCGCTGGACAACATTTCTTGATACGTTAAGGGTCTGTCAGAAGCTCAACTCATACAAATGCCAAAAAGGATGCATCAAGAGGTGCAACTGTAATAGGGCAGGACTAGAGTAATCGGCAATTTGTGCTTGTGATGGATAGTGATCGCAGAACTTAACATTCAAAATCAACTGAAAAGGTAGAGTTTTATTAATCAGTGAAGCAACATAAATGTTCCTTGTTTGTTTATTTGTAATTGCCAATTAACTTGTCAATTTTCCATCTAATTAAATATATTAGTTAAGTAGCATGGGTTGTGTCATTCTACACTTGTATAATAACTAAAGTGTGATAGCTGGCATGTCTAGGTCCCAGAACATTGATTACAACATTTAGAAATATTTTTTTTTCTTATTGACGTTTATTTTGCAAAATTGTCAATGATACAATAAAAATGCATTCGCATGGTAGGCCAATATTCAAATCTGTTAAAAACACATTACTCTAATTTGGTGTTTTTAATATACACAATATTTTAGCGCACTAGCAAAATAATTAAAAATATTTTATTAATAATATCTATAATTTAATAGACATTCAAAGCCATGATTTTTATTCATTATCAAAATATTGACTAGAAAATCAGTAAATATAATTTAAATAAAAAAACTATGCACTGTATCTATTACTAACATGGGGATAGAATAAACATTGCAATTATCTAAATTCTTGATGACTCATTTGGAAAAAACAGTAGTTAAAATCTTTAAATATTAAATTCTTTCGACACAAAAATACTAGGTGTGTTTCATATTCAAACTTACCTAAGCATGGTGGATTCTCAATGTTATGACGAACATCAGATACATCACAAATCTGACTTTTGCAAAATTTCTTTAGCTCATTTGTATATTGATTAATTATCGACCTGATATTAACATTTATCTGAATGGAATTAAATAGTGACTTAAAAAAATAAATATTTGTACTGCACACTAAATTGAATATGTAAGTATATAGATTAATATAGATATAAAAAATATAATATTAAGTATACACAAAATATATATGCAATATATTTATATCACAACGAATTTTGAAATTATTAATTTAATCATATATTTTTTGTGTATATGACATAAATTAAATTGTTTGAAGCTCTCTTATAATATTAAATTTTTACAATATTTATTGAAAGATTTAATACTTTAAAATATTTTTATTATTTTGAATTTTGTAAGGTGATAACTTCAATAATGGTTTCCTACATTTATTTACTCTTTCATACAGAAAAGAGATGTTAATTCTACTAACATTGATGACAGTTATTCAGCTAATCGGGTAGTTTAATTTATCTACATTATATACGCTGTGTGCGTTGTGCAAATACATAAGCCACATTAAATATTTGTGAATACCACCATCGAAATGCACAATATGAAATCTGTATCTGTCAAAACAAATTGAAACATATAAATAAGTTTTTTTTAAATGTGTTGTATATTTTTTATATGTATTGACAATCAAAAGGTAATTACCTAATAAATACTGTTTTTATTATTAGGTTTTGTGGTTCATATATATATATATATATATATATGTATATTACATATATATACTATAGTTTTCACAATCTCAAACCAATGCTCTGTATATATGAGGTCTTCATCGAATTGCTATTTAAGGTTAATTATTTATACTTTTCTTTATTTTATATTAAATTTTATTAATAAAGTTAAACACTACCATAACATATGTCCATATATTAATATCCTGTGCACCAACTACCTATTTTGTAGTTTGCACTGCGTAGTAAAGAAGGATCGTTTCTGGAGCGGTTGGGAGGGGGCAGGGGGGCACGGGAGGGACAGGGGCCAATTTTTAAATCATGTTCCTATTGACCAATTTAAATAAGATCACGGTCGTTTCCGGCTAAATCGGGGACGGTGATTTCGAATTTAATTTGAGGTTCCCCAAGCTATTTGAGAATTTCTTATGATAATAATCATTGATTATTGGATTATCTACCTACAATTACGCAATCAACGTTGAGTATTTCTTAGCTTGTCCCTGATTGGATGTTAGTGGTGATATAAAAGACGCTGCACAGCGTTCTGGATCTCATACTTCTATCTTGCACGGAACAGTTCGGACCTCTTCTCTTAAAGACATAACAGCGATAAGAATCTTATACAAGACCTAGCTATACAATGGCATCATTCAATATTGTTGAGACTATCGTCGGAGCAAGTCTGCCAGAAGTGAAGGTGGGCCCTCATCGTAGTTATAAGGCTGCGGAAAAGGCCTCACATTTTATCGACGTGTCAACAGTATACAACTCTGTCAGTTTAATTTTAAAGTCACCACCCACAGGCAATCAAGTTATCGGCTACCCGCACATTACGATTACAAGCATGAGCAAGGATCCCCTTGAGCAGGCAATCAAGTCAATAGAGAATGAAGTCGGCAAGAAGTTGTCATCTCCGGATCTCATCCCAACTCTACGCGAACTATTCATATCACAGTGTCCAAGTCTACGGCCTACGTTCCAAAACTTCACTCCTCTAGAGGGACTATATTGGACTAAGATCACACCCACCACACTTAGCTTTAACTGGTATGGTTCGATTGGCAATATGCAGATTTTGGACCTGGCCGGCATCATTTCTTGCTCTAATGTAATGGAGTATAATTTTGGTATCATTCAACTCTGACAGGATCCTATGGAAGTCATGAACGGATCACAACTACCTCGAACCTATTTCATGGTCGATCCAATCACTAGTAAAGACGCCTCAATAGATTCTATGCGAACAATGCCTGCTATTCCGCCGCCATCTAATTTTGAATCGTAAATCATTCAACACCATCAAACTCGCTTACATCAGTGGAAGCAACTCCACCATCGGAGCACCTCAGAAGTGAAAGAAACGTCCGAATCTTATTAATGTGTTGGGGGGAAACACCCAAGAAGAAGAAGCCGGCAATACGCAACGTGAAGATATCTGCTCCTATAGAGTAAGTAACTAAATGTAAATGTATCGCCAACATTTTTAATTAAAAACTTTAAAGAAGAATATTCATGTAGTTATTTTTTATAAATGTTTGCAATCTCACACTGTTTACTCTTTCTCTGTTGCTATATAATATTATATACTTGTATGTAATCTCACCATGTGTACTATTTCTACGTTCCTTCATGTGTTAAATTTAGATAATAAATTCAATTTAATTTGTTATGAAATATTTATATTTTTAAATTTGATGAGAGATGTGGGTTTAAATGTAACGCCAATATTATGCTAGATTATTTTATATTTTACTATTAAGTGTACTTCTAAACATTTTCTAACAGTAACTCCTTACCCATTCATTCATTCGTTTATTTATAAACAAACAAAAGAACAACAAGAAAACAAAAAAAGCCTTACTCATTTTTTGAGAGAGAGAAAAGTCAAAATATGTTTCAGTTGATTAGGCTCTTTTTATTGTGGAAAAATACATATATGTCTAACCAGTTAATAGGATGCATAAGAACTCAACGACAAAAGTGAACATTAAATGTTAGTGTTTGAATTATTTACAAAGAGAATGTGAAAACAGATGAATGGGGAATTAAATTATATAAATAATGATAAATAGAAGCGAGATGTGGTACCCATCACCACAACTTTTCCTGAATAAAATACGTTAACATGTACAGGTTTCCACTCGAATATTTGCAAAACACTAAATACTTCAGACTCATACTGCATAGAAAGGTTGAATCGATTTGATTTTTTTTTAAGGTGGAGATTTAATTTTTTTCTAAATTAAAAGTAATAGTTTTCCGTTTGTAGTACAGGTGACTCAATAATAGATGTTTCATAAAAAAGATAGTGTGAAAGAAATGTTATAAATTATGTATAAATTAATATCAGAGCCCATTACATGTCATTTTCCTGTTTAAAAATAAAACGGACCATTTTTTGTAACATTTTACATTTTATGCATGTGTGGTTTTTGCATATAATAGTGAGTACATATATCAAGATGTTTAATTGGCTGAATCAATGTCGGAAATTCTTCAGTAGCAGGTAGTTGCAATCGACCTTGGACAACTCAATTAACACATGTTGATAGCATTGTGGCGGAGAAAAACCGACCGTCTAAGAGAATATTTCGAAAATAATGACAGTGAATGTCTATAACACAATATTTTTGGAGTTCCTTGAGACAAATTAAATAACATGCAATAACACGAGATTGGCTATCGACGATATGAGACTGCGGAGAAGACACCGTCTTGTTTCGACGTAAATAATATCCAAGGGAAGAATATTCTATCTAAATCACCAGAATTCATGAGCATAAAGGGTCCGATCAACAACAGTCTAGTCATCAGATATCGAAATAAGGAGGTTGAAAACCCAATTGTTTTCTTATTATGTGACCCTCTTGCATTTAACATTGGTGAGTTGGAGAATATTTCAGGGGAGCACTGACGACATATCCCGCGACAACACCAACTCCGGAACTCACTGCAACACTACGCGAGCTTTATCTTAATCATGTCGATGACCTACGACCAACGTTTATTAAAAAATGTACTCTATCCAACAATGTACGCTATCTACTGGGCAAAGATGACTCCCAATACACTTCGCTACAACTCGGATGGATTACCGATAGACAATGTGAGCGAACTTGGGGCAGGGCGCTACCAGATCCTTCTCAGATCCAATGGAATTTACTTTGGGAAGCCAGGTGACTCTAACTATGTGCTCAGCTTAAATTTGCGTATAGTTCAGATTCGTTATCAGGCAATGGATATTATTTTTGGAGCAGCTATACCTCGCGAATGTCTACTACTCAATGATGATGATACCACCTGTTCAAAAGAGAATCAACCGTTGACATCACTACTTACAACACTACCTTCGACTTCTATTAACGGAATGCGTACATGGAGATTGCCAGAAGGGGGAAAGGAGCTAATCATCAATCAGTTGTATGTACATTTCGAGTCAACACAACCCAATTAACCTGTGTCGGCAACGGAGAAGCATTGCCGTCAGCTATCCTTGCAGTCATTGTTTGCAGGCATTGTTTGCATATAATCTGTTGAGACGTCTTTAATAGGCATTGGATCGACCATGAGGCAGGTACTAGGTAGTTGTGATTTGTTCATGACTTCCTTAGGATTATGTCGGAGTTCAATGAGACACAAAAATTTAAACTTTCAATATAGCTCGAGTCTTCGTGTTGCCCGAAATATACTCCATTACATTAGAGCAAGAATTGATACCAGCCAGGTCCAAACTCTGCCATATTGCTAATAAAACCGTCCCAGTTTAAGCCAAGTATGTTGGGTGTGATCTTAGCCCAGTATATACCGTCTGGAGGATTGAAGTTTCGGTACGTAGGCCGTTGACTTGGACACTGTGATATAGTAGTTTGCGTAAAATTGGTTTAAGATCCGGAGTTTCCGTAGTTCGTAGATTATCTACCAACTTCTTGCCGACTTCACTCTCTATTCACTTCATTGCCTGCTCTAGAAGATCCCTGCTCATGCTTGTTACCGCAGTGTATGGGTAGCCGATTACTTGGTTTCCTATGGAACACTTGATTCTGATAAAGTCTGGTGACTTGAAAATTAAACTGGCCCAGTTGTATACTATTGACACGTCGATAACATGTAAAGTCTTTTCCGCAGCCTTGTAACGATGACGACGGCCCACCTTCACTTTTGGCAGACTTGCTCCGACGATAGACTCAACAATATTGAATGATGCCGTTGTATAGCTAGATCTTGTATGAGATTCTTATCGCTCGTATGTCTTTAAGAGAAGAGGTCCGAACTGTTCCGTGCAAGATAGAAGTATGAGATGCAGAACGCTGTGCAGTGTCTTTTATATCACCACCAACATCCAATCAGGGTCAAGCTATGAAATACTCAATGTTGATTGGGTAATTGTAGGTAGAAAATCCGATAATAAATGATTGTCACCTAAAGAAATTGGGGAATCTCAAAGTCGAAATCCCCGTCCCAGATTTAGCGGAAACGATATTGATCTTGTTTCAATCGGTCAATATTAACTTGATTTAATAATTTGCGCGAAAATTTAAAAAATGCACGAAATTATTTTTTTAGCGCGAGTTGCAAAATAATTCCCCCCTGCCCACACTGCTCCCAAAACGCTTCTTTCCTACTACTGCACTGCGTAATAATTAATACATATTATGTTCTTCATGTTTTATAATTTCCAATCATTCCTAAAGCAGATAGAGTGATTTGGGGTTGTGAAAAAATCTTTATATAAACAGAAAAAATTATATAATAAAAATATAAAATAACAATAAAATAATCTCTGTAGTTAAATAATTATTTGGATGGATATTTTTTATTTGCCTTATATGTAAAAACCCTGCAGCCTACACACAATTTGAACCGACTTTTTAAAATTTTAATTCCTGATTATTATCATGTATAATAACAACCAACATTATAAGTCATGTTAGGAGAGCACTCTATTTTTAGGAGAGCTCAAAGCGCAACTCAAAAACTACTTCATAATTGTTTGATTTAGACATTTCTATAGATATATTAATATTCTGTTTTGAAATTCTTGAAGTTAATGATTGGTACTGAATAATACAACGAGTAATTAGCTTTTACATGTGGTACATTACGACATTGATGCAATAGTATTTATGTATTCGATTAATTATTTTAAGAAACATAATATAAACTCAGTTTTGACGATTTAGTTTTAAATGTGGCAGCAAAATTGGAAGAAAATTTAATGCTTTCAAAATCACTTTGTCAATGATATCAGATATTTTAATCTAAAAAATCGCATAGGTATGCATCCGATCAAAATAAAATTTTAAAAATAAGTTATGTAAACATTGGTGACCTGTTATTCACATTTATAACGTAAACTGATATATTCAACCGCGGGATAAACATTAACCTTAAATTTGACAAGGCTCGTCAAACGCGAGCGATTGCGTTTTTTGTCATATAAAAAGTGATTTGTTCTTTATCACTAGCCCTACCATGCTACCATGAAAACTATTAATATTGTTATTGTTGTGATATAATCCTAACCATAAACGTTGGACCACTCCTCGAGAAATGTGGGGGAACTGGATGCTGAAGGCTTTTAGATCCAACATTCATTGTCTGTTGGATAACCAAATAATATATTTAGGCACATTGCATTGTAAGATTTACAATTGATGTCATCGGCAAGAAAACTGCGATTTATGAGAGTGGACTTGAGAAGCATGATGATTTATAGGAATGGCTACTCATGAAACAGGTTGCAAGTTTATTAAATCAAGTAAACAGGACGATGGATTCGCTAATATTATTATTTAAATAATTTTGCGTGACGACGACTACTCCACTGATTTTCATTTAAAACGACAGAGTTTTCATTCAAATAGAATTCATACTGGTTGAATTACAATAACCCTTTTGATTTCAATTCATAACTCAACATTATTAATAAATGTATTATCACTTTCTACAGAATCCTGGTGAAAACTACAAAATAAGTGAAGTTGGCTTTAAAAAATAAAATAAACACACATTATAGATTTGCTTATAAAACTTGATACGTACCAAAATGTTGTAAAAAAGTCAACACAATTTTTTATTAATTATGTTAAATAATATGTTAATTACAAATCATAAATTTGAACATTCTGTTATTTAATATGATGTTCATTTTATATTAAATATATTTTAAATCTTACATCGGTGAGAGGAATTCCGTAATTGTTCAAATACAGCTCTGGTGTATCCAATTGATGAAGTAATATTTTCTGGATTCGACACAACAAACGCCATCTACTTTTAGTTTTGAGATCTGAAATATAATCGTATTGTATTTTTTATGATGTTGAAGAAATAAGTGGACGAGTTTGTTTAATATAATTTAAAAACACAAAATTCATAAAAGGACTAGTCTTATATTATAAGTAGGCTATTATAAGTATAAGTATTAAGTATATTTATATTTAGTATATTTAGAATATTTAGTATATTTATAATAAGTATATTTAGTATAAGTATTACATAGTGTAGGCCTATAATGAAGACAGTTTATCTGATCCCGTGACCTGCAGTGTAATACCAATTTTTGTTGATAAGTATACGAATTAGTTATTTTTTTAAATTGTATATTTTTATAAGAAATCTTGTTATTTAACCTATATAACATACTCTCAAAGTTATATAAAGAAATATTTCATTATAAGGTATTTTTATCAATAATAAAATCTTTAAATAAAGTGATAAAGTGACTTAGTGATAACTTACTAAGACGTACAGTTGATGAATACATTTTAAACATATTCGCATCGAAATCTCACCACAGACAGGAACATCACACTTTTCCAGTAGTCCACCAGAAGTTGTCACGCAAACTATTTCCTCACGAAGAGGAATTGAACGACAGTAGCTGCCAGCGGCATACAGAGAACCGTCAAATAGACTTTCGTCAGATAATATTTTCTTATCTAAAGTTGTCCAGGGCAGACATTTGCTACCTGTTGCTGATTGTGAGACATTACCGGAATATTCCCATCCATCTTTTGTTGCTTGACAGTCTAGTCCTGGGAAAGAAATATAAAATTATATTATCTAGTAAACAATTGTGATTAGTATATATAATTCTGGGTAAGAAACATAAAATTATATTATCTAGCAAACAATTGTGATGAGTATGTCTAGTTCTGGGTAAGAAATATAAGATTATATTATCTAGCAAACAATTCTGATTAGTACTGTATGTACAAGTCAATTAAAATCAGAATGCTTATTGATTAAAATGAATGAAAACTGTAAATGTTATAGATTAATTATTTTATTTATTTTTTGATGAAAATAGATTCCACGAAAATAAATGTAAAAATGTATTAATTTTAATATTTTATCAAAATAAATGACTGAAAAAACTTTAGACTTTTCAATCCCCTATTAATTAAAAGTATGTTTTTCTAAACATAAAAATAATAATAAAAGTTGACGTAGAGATTAAACCTATTGTATATACTGGCTAAATAGATGACTAATTAAAGTGAAATAATGTGGCAACCGAATATTAAAAAGTAAGAGTCAAATTATGCCAAAAAATAGATTAATAGTAATCAATATTATACACAATATAGTTAATAAAGTTATTTATAGTTTCAAAAACAATATTTTTTGAAACCTTTGATGCAGAAAGTGTGTTCCAATTGAACCTCTGATCTGATACTTCTGAATGACTCGAACGCCAGAGTGATTTTTCGCTTGTGGACAGCCCTCTTCTTGTTGTCGTCCAGCTGCCCGAGGTCGATATCGAGAAAGTGGGTCTGGGCGAAGCTAACTCTTTCCTCATATGGATGGGGCGACAGGGATTCGATAACGCAGGTGAACATCTGGTGTTTCTGAGGCGGAAAATCGCAGTACGGATTTATTATAGTTTGGGGGAATTTCCATAACCTTTGGGATACCTTATAACCATCTATCTTTTGACACATTTATTAAGTGAGAAATATTAAATCGGAAACATAATCTTTTAATGTTGCTACACAAAAATTAAATAATCGATTAATATTACCGATATATGGAATTGCCTCCAAAAAAGACGATCACAACGTTTTGAAGTGTAAATGACATGGAAAGGGAGAGTTTTTTAAAAACAAATAATATATTAATAGCTATTACAAATAAACATGCAAAATATATAAAAAAATTAATATGTTTCTGCAATGTAAAAAAATTAATTTTTTAACTTTCTTTCGGTTCAACTATATAGACTTAAATGATAAGAGATAAAAAGGAAAATTTGATTAAAGTTCTGAAATCCTAATTGACCACTGCAACTTGTCTCTCTATTATAGATTAATTTCAAATCATATAAGTAATGCAAAGCTATTGAAACTATATATATATATGATAGCATATCAAATAAATACATTATTAATTAAATACATTGATATTAAGTATAGTGAACTGACCCTTATAATAAAATGAATATCTAGTAATAGAAACCATCAACACGATGTTAAAATTATATTAATACATAACCTTCTTGATACCTGATAATTCCAAGTTCCTCCCCATTTAAGAAATAGTTGCCCATTATCAATCGTCTGATAACCATAGGCTTTAGCGTACCTAAAATATTACAATTTTGCAAAAAGTTAATGTTAGTGGCATTATTTACAGTAAAATCGTACCATTTTACAATAGCACAATTTTCAGAAAAATAATAAAATATGAAAGTTGCTGTACCTGAGATCATTTTTATTATAAAATACTTACATTTCAACCAAAAGACTTGCTCATTTAACAATGATACACATTTGATATGAAGGTTTTCATGCTTTATAAAATCACTATGATGACTTTAAAACATTAGGGGGACCTATCTGTATTTAAAATAGACATAATATTTCAGTGTACAATTTACCTGCAGCTGCAGTCATATATGTAAAACAATTTAGTGTATTTGAAGTAGAAGTTAGAAAAACGATAATTAGTTTGGGAAATTAATTTAACCACAAAAATTCGTGTAAAAATGAATTTTATTTTAAATGAATTTATATTTTTATAGACTATGTGACAAAAAGTAGACTCAATAATTCATAAGTATTCCCATTTTCGTTCAATAATTAATTTAATTCGATTCGCAGAATTCGAAAAAGGTATTTGGTTAAATATAATAATGTTTACACATATATGAATGAAGTATTTGCTCGAATTCAAACTAATTAATTTCGTTAAATGAGGATATTCTCTGGATTAGCCGGATTTCCCGAAATTAAAAAAGAAACGTATTTTTATTAAATAAAAAAGCTCGCTCACAATGACCAACTTTTATAAATAATAATATTTTTACAAATTTTGATACCACTTATAAATATATAATGAATGAATACGTTGAAACCATCCAATCGTTATATTTGAACAAAAATATATTATATAAATCCGATATGTTCCAGCTAAATCCATAATTTAACGCAAAGAGATTTTATGGATTTTCCAAACTGCATTTTTTTATTCGAAAATAAAGGCAATATGGCGAATCTAGATAAATATGAAACATTTATACATACTCATTTTAACATATAGGTTGTATTTTGAATACATGGTCAATTATATTAATACCTTAAATAATTGCCTATTTTGAATCTATGTATTTCAGGAAATCAAAATCAGGTCTGGCTGCTAAGTATTTGTATTTGGTTGATAATCGACAGAGATACGATGTGGTGATTGGTTGATAATCGACAGAGATACGATGTGGTGATTGGTTGATAATCGACAGAGCTACGATGAGGGGATTGGTTGATAATCGACAGAGCTACGATGATGTGATTTGTTGATAATCTACAGTGATTCGATGTGGTGATTGGTTGATAATCAATAGATAGAGATTTGACTTTAACGATTCATACACTCTCTTAAGTTTAATTATATTTACCACTTCTCTATTATATAAATTTATACATTGTAATACTTTACATCAGTGAAGAATGAGCATGGCGCTATTTACACATGCGCATTTCTCAAGATCATTCTCAGAACTTCTTTCCAAACCTATGAAAATTATTGATGATAAACATTTATTTGATATTGACTACCATTCTATTATAAACAATAAAGTGACCATCGTAAAGCAGGAACGGCGGAAGCTAAAGTACATGGAGAGTATTCTGAAAATAAATATCAAAGTTGCAATTACTGCAGTTGGATAGTATTATAGTAGCCTACAAGGACCTAACTACAGCATAAATGATAAAATGCTGCTAATTGGCATGTAATTATCATTTAAGAGATAATGAACCAATACACCACTTCGAAATGGCCTCTAATTAACAGCTTACTCCCAGTCGAGATAGGTCCCGCCACCGATATACCAGGTGATGCGCAGTAGTAACAGGTTTGGTCGCATATCGAAGCAGGGCAGGAGAACACTGTACCCACCCTTGACATGCCAGATCTGATACTTGCGGCTGAGTAGTCGTCGCGGCCGCTGCGATTGGGTCTTAATATCGAACAAATTGTTACGATCGTGTGACTCTGGCTGTGCGGCGGAAGAGCAGTAGCTGCTCAGCACGCTCGAGATGATCAACTGAGAGGAGGAATATAATATGTAATAATATGTAGCATCAAATGGAATCAATAAAACATACTACTGAAACATACTACTAAGGCCAATAATATATATAATAATACTGTTATTTTAAAATTATAATTGTAATTTATCTGTAATTATTTGGAGAAAGTTTATCTACTTAAAAAAAGTAGGTACGAATGAAGCCCGATAAAGCCCGAAAAAATATAATTTTCAAGTGTTTTTTGAAATATTTTTATTTACTCCATTTTATCTATCTTTATGTATTCTGTATTACCTTCCCAGTAAGACGCCTAGGCAATGTAGTTTGTTTATAAAAAAATTATCAGTAAAAATTAATATGACTGAAATTTAATGTGATAACTAATAATAACACGGCTTGTATACAATGTGTCGTAATTCCAATTTAAAAAAAATTAGTTCTTCTCACTCTTTGACTTTTCAATTGTGATTCTTATAAATTAAGCTTTTGTTATTATGAATACATACTATTTTAGTATAAATATATATTATAATAGCAAAGCTAAATTATTCAAACCTTCAGTACTGGAATCAGTTTTTAATAAGGAGAGTTGGAACTATAATTTTGATTTCGGATGACGATGTTTTTTATTTGAATAATAATAAAATATTTTATATATTGCTTGCTAAAACTGTTGGATGATGAAGATAGCATTTTCGATTGAATCAATTTTACTTAACACCACTCCCCCTCTTATCCATATATTATGTTAAAAAAATACACAAAAGCACAATATAGCATTGAGAAAATAATTCCTAATCAATATATACATAAAATCATAAATACCATGAAAATAATCATTTGTAAACCATGGACATTTAAGTAAAAAAAAAGTACTTTTATTTAGTATAATGATAAAACAGTATTTAAATTAAATTATTGTAATCAATTATTTTTTGTACAGCATAATAATTAATTTTTTATTTGATAAATATCAGCAAAAAAAATCTTAAAATAATTTAAAATATCTTTAACAGCTTACCAAAGAAAACCTTGCGTTCATTGGAATAGTATTATTTCTATATTTTTCCTAAATTGTATTAATAAACAGCCTTAACTATTTTGATATTCACAAAACAATAAAATATATATCACTACACATAAAGTCAAATATAATTTTGAATTTGATCTATTTTAAAATTTAAACATTCTAAATTATAATAATGCATTCACAATATAATTTGTAATTATACACATTATAAATATTATGAAGGTTATAATGAAAAATTGTGGTTATTGATTAATATAATTCTTTAAAATAGAAAGTAATTTAAATGTCACAAATATTATCACCACATTTATCAGGACAATGTTAGTATATAACAGTAATATGTTAGTAATATGACAATCAATACAAAGAAAAATTAGCAAACGTAAATATATTAATCTATAAAGGGAAAATAGATAGGAAATATGTTTATAAACATTCTGCATTACCTTAATCAACTAACTACAATATATCCTTTTCCAGCAATGCATGAAGTCACTAATTAATTATAGAATCATGAGTGTCATAGCGGCGGGCAATACTATATATTAAGAGACTCTTATTGGTGAAATGCACAAAATGGTCAATTATGAGATTGGCCTTCTTATCGTAATATTAGAGTAACATTAAGTAAATTTGGTCCCAAATGAAATCTTTTGTATATTTCAATAATTTCCAATAATTTTATAAATTTTGAAGGCTTTGAGAAATACCTTTCACTGCGTTATAGATATATATGCACACTCAGAATACTTACTTAATACTTACTTAATATAATATAATGATTTTATACTTTTTTTATAATTGATTAAATATTTACAATTTCAAAACAAAGCCTACTTTATCTTTGATGTACAATAATGTTATGCTATGCATCATATTCTATTGGACATTATGAAACAACTGATTTTCGCAATAAATAATAATGGCTAATAAAAAAAAAAATATTTAAAATTGATTGGAACCATCAATCAGGCAAAATCAGCTCACCAGATAGAAAGAAAAGAAATAAATCAGAAATAAT
>JAUZND010055677.1:0-18830 GCA_034780555.1 Coelogynopora nodosa
GGGAAATAAAATGGAGGTCAGATTGTTTACATTGTTATTTTAAACAAATGAATTTACGCAAAAACCGTATAAAACTGTCGGAGTGGAATCCCTGTCTATCCTTACTCTATGATTGGGGCAATAATTATAAACAATAGTCCCATTTACGTTTCTTTAACGGGAGAAACGATCTCTTTGCAGATACAGAAATTTAAGTTACATAAAGAACCGCGATAGGCATTTATTTCTTAGCAAAAGACTAGACAGGATGTAACTTGTTGAACAGATTGCATGGATGTTAAAAGCATTTTAATATATATATTATTATTAAAATTAATAAATTACCTGGTAGTAGTACATACCCATATTTCCTATAATATAAATATTGTATAACAACGATATCAGCTCGGATAAGACAAATAATCCAGTAAATCAAGATAACCCTGCATTTTTCCTATTTATTTGAAACTATTAAACAATTTAAGTAATTGCTTATTTATATAAAGTGTAAATAACAATACATATATATATATATATATATATATATATGTATATTATATTATATAGAAAGAACAGCAATTATTTCAATTGTTTACTCATATTATTTTGTAGTCTACAAGTATCAAGCTAGTATAAGTGTCTTTTCCGGATCGCCATTTACATAAAATTTGTTAGGCGAATAACGTAGAAGCACGGAAGGAGACGGGTCTAAAATGGTTTGTGCAATATGGATAATATGGAGACACGAAGAGAGTATTGTATACCACTGTTCAACTGGTGGTACCTTATTCAGTTAATAGTACATTGCAAAAATATGACTGTGCACTGTGCCACAATTTAATTGTTGTCAATATTATTATATGCATTATATTTAGTAGGATATTAATAATGAGTAACCTCGGATAGGAAGAGTATTGGTAAAGACGAGTAAATTTATTGTGTCCATAAAATTTGTACTTAAACAGTTACGTTAATTCATTTTAATGTTATATTAAGATGTTATAAGTAACACAAATGTTTAAAAAATCTAAATTCATTGCTCAGATCTGTACGACTGAATGGATCGAAGAAGAATACTTGACTATTAAAAAATTGACATTATGCTGAAATCATCAAGAAAAAAGTATTCATAATTTAAACAAATATATTTCATTTGAAATACTACGCTAAATATTTTGTCTTTTTATGATATATGGAATATTGTTAAAATTCGTTTCAAAAGTTGTTATCAAATACAACTTTCTCATTTATAGAGCAGCACTAAAATTTTTTTATATTTGCAAGCGTGGTCTACTGGTATAAAACTATTATTTCTATTTTATTTTGCAAATAGTATATATAAGTTGTTTTATTTGTATAATGAACCCTTATTTATTACTTTTCTGATTTCCTCCCTCCGAAGTGGTTCATTGGTCCCCGGATCATTTTGTGTCGAGCTTTTGTTTTGTTTTGGTACGTAATCTTTGTTGTGTTTCCCATAAAAATTATTTATGCTTATATTTGAAACATTTTATAATGAAAGAAGTAGCCCTGTACTAGAGACAGAGTCACTCAGAGTGATACAATAAATTACTCTCAATATGTTTTTCTGAAAACGTTTAGATCTCATATATATCTTATATGCTTATTCCCATGGCCAAAGCAGTCATATTATTTTTTTACAAGTAGCAAAAATACAAATTATAATTTTTAGTTACACATTATCAACAATCAAAAATTCATACAGATAAGTGTACAATGACAATGTCATTAAAATGTCATTTTTTGGCGATGGCATGACGCATGTATACATGCTATATATTTATATATATATAGGTCCTGCAGCCTCCAATAGACTGAACAGTGAAAAATTTCAATATACTGATTAATTCATTAAATATGTAGATATATACTAATTTATATATTATATAATTAATATCTAATACAAATTTTATCATTGACATTGTCATTGTCTTTGATTAACACATAAGTCATAAATTATAATACAAAGCATATTTGTTTGTAATGCACATGGCCAAGGAGGAGGGGGTTTACCACACCCTTTCTATTTAATCTGTAATACTACATTTAAATAATTTGTAATATCAATTTTATATACTATTAGTATTAGTACCTAGTATGTTTATATTGTCTATTATTACTAGGCACTTCAGTAAGGATATATATAGTCATAGACATAGATATGTGATTTCAATAATTTCATAAATTTAAATATTTTTTAAAGATCTATAAAATTAGAATTACTATTTCAGTATTTGTTCAATATTATAGTAAACATGATTAAAAAGCAATTAAAAAGTTTTTTTAATTTTAATTAATTCCAGATATAAACAAAAACATTTGAGAAGTTTTTTTTATAAAATTTAAGAAATTTTATGAAAAATATTTTAAAGTTAGCAAAAACCAAAAATGGCACCAGTGATTATTTCAAGATATTATAGAACAAAACTGAAAACTTTGTAATATCATGCTATTCAAACAAATATTTTTTATTGTAATATTATCAATTTGATATCATATTTTTCAAATATTATAAAACTAATACAAAAATGTTTTTATAACTAAAAATATTGAAAAAAATTTTCTTCATTTTTTAACATATTTATTAAAAGATAGCATACACTAGTATGCTTACTAGTGCAATCAGCAGATTTTTAACTTTTATTTAATATATAATTTACCTTAATACATATTTGCACCACATTCCACCAAGAAGATCACAATGACTACTATACTGAAAATTTTACTGAAAAATTGCATGTTAGACATCAAATTTATTTATAATAACATTATTAAGATGGAACATAAATGATTAACATCTAGGAGTATTATCATCATACTATTAGTGTTTATATTTATTGTGTATCATTCATGTAAATGTACCATTGTATATATCTTTTATTATATTAAAATTAAATATTAATGTCAGTAGTATAAGAAGAGTCGGTTCTGGCTCACCACTTCACCTTTGACCCAGACACCCCCTATTTTCTTAACTGATAATGTATAAATAGAGAAGCTTTCACAGCTAAAATTCATTCTGCTCCAAGCTCTTGCACTATTTAATTTACTTCTACTTTGCTGCTACTACTACTACTTTATTTGGAATTTATTCAATTGTCACTTATTACTATTTTTATTTAATGATGAATTCCTTATTCGGAAATATTTCAAGCAGTGATGAGGAAGAGGAAAACAGTGATATGGCAGAGGTGGAGGAGGAAAAGGAGATGAGCAAGGAAGAATTAATCTGAACCCCAACCAGGGTTCCCCCCCATCAGGGAAAATGACAATATGAGCTAAAATCAGGGAAAATGAAGACAGGAGTTAAAATTAGGAAAAAATCGGAGAATTTCTTAATTTTTTGGAAATTCAGAGAGAACTAAATGGTTTATTTTTTATTTTTAAATATCTATTTTATACTATCTAAAGAAAGTTGAAAAAACAATTCTCTCACAATGCTCGCTCAAACATAATTTTTATATAGAATATATTAAGTGCTGTCTTATTAAATATTTTTGTAATTGTATATACAATATTTATATATAATAAGTTGTTTATAGTATTTTTTATTCCTTTGGGAAACCTAATATGCACTTATTTAATATATATAAATATCAGGGAATTTGATTCTGAAAAAAGCGGAGGAACCCTGATCAATGCTATCAACAAATTCTAGATCCAAACCATCTCCACTTCAATATTCAAATACTATGGTTATTTGGTTTCGGTAAAATCTGTTCAATTTTGACTCACCTCATTTTACACAACACATCCATTGCAACATCCGAGCAAGAAGAGATTGATTTTTTATAGGCTGATCAGATTGATTCCGAGTCCGAATTTTTGACATGGCTGTTATCTGAACTAGATAATACAGTATTAAACGATGATGTTTTTGATCTTCTTATCAACACAAGCAATACATAATCTGGACCAGATGTCATCAATCAATTGAGGGCCTCTCTCTATCCTAATGTGTTGATCCTTCCATTGGAACATTGCAGGATGTAAATATAAACATTACCAATTAAGTGTCTGAGACGCCAAATATATATCGATATTGTTTTTGATATGGATAATTTATTTAAATAATCTGCTGACACAAGTGATATTGTTAATGATGACCACAGATTCCATGCACATCTCGACAAATAACGTATGCTTCATCAACGTCTATAAACTTATTTAAATGTTGACAGTGTAGTTCACATTTTAATTCTCTTCAAATGCTGAACATACATAGAAGAGCGTGTTATCCCAATGGACTTCCTATTATTTCAGAGGAAGTGTGCAACTACATTTGCAGGAGAGTGCCACAACGCAGTCAACAGGGGAGGACACAATATACGATTTATTCCGGATGATGATGACATACAACCTATCGATTTTTTGAGGCTGCTGCTCCTCTGATTGACTCTACGATAACTACCCTATTGGCTTTAACTCGAGATGAGTGTAAAATGCACCCGATCCTAGAGGTCAGAACCGCACAGCTGGATTCAGACGGTGAAGTGAGACAGTTGAAAAATTTATTGTTTTCCCTCGACGCGACAGTTTTGACTCTGGATGGTATTTCTGACATTATCAGCGGACTGCTCGTAAAAATGAAACGTTTTGTTCAAGGCGGAAGCAACTGAACAATATTGGTTGTTAATTATTTTGACAGGTGTGCAACTCAATTCTACTCAGCACCTGATTATCTAGGTAAAGAAGAAAAATCTACACCTCCAAGTCGATTAGAAAACAAGAATTCTGTGCTAAACTTTAAAAATACGGGAGATTAGTGCTTCAAATATTCTGTGCTTGCCTGTCTACATTCCCATGATTTTAAGACTAATCTCATAAGACACCACAAGTAAAATATTCATGAAGCCAAGTATAGTAGGACAGGAATTGTGTCACCAGTTAATGCAAGAGTGGGATGAGGAAAAGGGGAGCCATCCAGTAAGAGTGCTCAGAGCTGCAGGTAAATCGTCGTTGGAAACACCTGGAAAGGTGATCAATATACTGGCACTTAAATATTCAGCTCATTACCTACCCATAGTCAATTTAAACCGATTACTCGGATGTCTCAAGAGAAGGAACATTTCCAGCTGGGCTCATGCAAACAAATTTTGTGAATCATTCACAATTAAATAACTGCTTGATGATCATCGTGATCTGTGTTACTCAGAGCAGGCTATCACGCTTCTCCCACCGAAAAAAACACATGTTGAGTTCATTAATTTAGGATTATGTCAACGACTACCATATGTTGTGTATGCAGATATCGAGTGTACATTAAAGAAGAACACTGTTGGAGATGTTGAACATAAGCCGCCTGCTTTTGAAATGTGCTCATATACCTCACCCCGAACTTAAAGCTGCCACACTAAATCTTGGCTACGGACACTTTGTTGATTATAGCTACATAATTGATGCTATGGAAATGCTCGAACAATGGGAAATAGACGTGTACCAGTGGAACAAGGATAATTATTTTCAGAAAGTTCTCTGGAGTAGTCAGAGCGATAAGCAGTGACACAATAGAACCACTAGATTTTACATATGTGTTGAAGAATTTAGAAACAGCAAAAGTTTCAAAGTGACGCAACACGATCATCTTACTGGTTTATACGGCTTTGCAGCCTGTGAGGATTGCAATACCAAAATAATACACGACAGAACGGTTCTACAAATATTTCCCCATAACTTCAAAAAAATTGATTCGCACTTTGTCCGTCAGGCGGCTCTAGGAAAGATGAAGGAATGTGAGCTGGGTGTCATTTCGCTTTCAAAAGAAAAATATGGCTTTCATGGCACATTTCTTGTATAAAAATTCAACATATTAGACAAGAAAGATGGCAAGATGAAGGAGGTTACCATTCGCATGAAGCACAAATTCAAAGATAGTGTGCAGTTTAAGTGCGACTCCTTAGATAATCTCGTTATAAATTTCGCTTCAACTGGCCTCAAACAAAGCTGTTGAGCAATTCCGGCTTCTGCTCCAGATTCTCTGATAACTGGGAAAGGCGTGTTTCCTTATACATACTTTTCTTTACTTGAGAAAATGGTAGAGCCCAGTCTACCGCCACTAGCTCATTTCTTAGCGAGTCCTATAGAAAAATGATTAGCGTTTCCCATTGTAACATGTTTCAAACTGTTTGGCACGTCCGCTGCATCCATCACAATTTAAAACATCTCAATAGTAAAGTAATAAAATAAGTCCAGAGAGAGAGATTGTAAATACGATCATTCGCTTTGGGAGCAAGATGTAGAATGACTTTTAGCTGTGAAAGCTTCTCTATTTATACTTTTCCTGATAAAAAATGGGGGGTCTTGGTCAAAGGTCAAGTTGTGAGCCAGAATCGACTCTTCCTATACTACTAATGTCTAAATTTACCACTTTTTCGTAAAAAATGTCCGTAGTAGACATTTTGATTAGCATTCTACTACGATTTACAATGATACATTTACATGAAAGATACACAAAATTGACGCAATATTATAATGATTATACTATTATTAAAATAATTTATTTTGTATCTTAATAGTGATATTACAATTAAATTTGATGTCTAAATTTACATCTTTTTTTTAGTAGTAGACATTTTGATTGACTGTTTACTATGATGTACATTTGCATGAATGATACACAAAATGAATGCTAACACTATAATGATTATACTAATATTTTAATAATTTTTGTTTTATCTTAATAATGATATTAGAGTTAAAATTGATTTCTAAATTCAACATTTTTCGCCAAAGCAAAACACATACTACAACTTTTATTCACAAAAAATAATAATTTTTGATATGTCCTATTTTCAAAAATAAAACAAATGTATGAAATAACAACATAAATTATATAAGATATAAGATAAATTCTTATATTAATAAGAAAATAATCATATTTTGTTAACTATGTAAAACACCAGAAGTAAAAATAATTTTAAAATATTTTAAAGAGACAAACACCCCTCTTTGTAAAAATAAAGGAAACAAGTAAGACATGTAGGAGAGTGGAAAAGACAAACAGCAGACATGAAAACAGATTCAAGTAAGCTGAAGGACAACTATACAAGAGCAATATGCAGGGGAACAAACAATAATATTCCAGTCATAAATGAAAAAGCAATTATGGATGAATAACACTAGTACAATACATAGCTGGCAGAGACACCCCAATGCTTTCCATCAAAGCACTGATTGTTTGTGAGACCTTCTACACATAATCATTGTACACCAGATATGTCCTGATAATGGCCAGCATAAACACCCTGCAACTGATTGACTTGACGAACTATATAATTGTAGGAAACACAATCCATTCCTTTTGAAATTATCTGCATTCATCTCTGGTCAATCATGTATGCCTGTCTTGCCCTTGTCTTGTTATGGAAATTGGGTGTCAAACGGGAAACATTTATTAAAATTCTATTTCATAAAGTATAACTGCTGTTCATATTTAGAAATAATAGTTTTCTACATTATTTGATTAACATAACATTTCAACTGCATGATTCAAATAATGTTAATTGCTGACAATCAGATCTTTAATGGTAAAAATTGTTTTATATTTTTTGAGTAGTAAAAGTTAAAAAAAGTGTTATACATCCTGCAATTTGTTAATAATATTTCTTCCCTATAGAAATAAATAATTCAATACAGCCTATATTATAACTTTATTTTTTTAGAAATAAAGAAACACATTGTTTTGAAATAATAAAATTATAGTTACAAAAAATATGCATGTATTTGTAATTAGAACAGGGTTTGTTCTAATAATAGAAAACAAAATATCATAGGAATTATTAAATGTATAAATAATACCACAATATGATATAAATTCATTCAATAGTAAAGCTTGTGGCAATAGTTATGTCATACTCACATCATTAAAGGGCTCACAGATTGCCTTGTGCTGAAAAAATACGACAGAAGCAGAACAATATGAACTAAAACCACAAATAACTAAAGAATATGAACTATTACTTGCCATTTATTTCACTGAAATTCAATAAAAAAGTATATAATATTATTTTTTAATTAAATTTTAAATTTAATTATTTTTATTAACTTAAAACTGTTAGATGTTTAATAGTAAACATTGTTTCAGATATATTTGCACAGTGAAAGTAAAATAATAAATTTTATGTTCCACACAATTTGTTACATAATATTTTACATATAAATAATTTAATGTAATTTAAACATGTATACAAATTAGCAGATTATTATATTAACAGACAATATATGCATACACATTAATTGTAAAGACATGTATATATAATTAAAACAGAATTAGGCAACATAATAACATAAGCATTGAGAAATATATAAATAATAACAGATAATGCTTTTAATGAAATAATCTACCTTATGCCTGAAAAAAGATATAACTAAAATCAGGACAAGAAAAACAAGAACAATAAATAACTGAAAATTATAAACAATGACTTACAATGTTAATATAAATGAAAAGTGTATGTAATACTAATATAAAACCAGAACTCCCCAGCACTGTAATATACTACTTATTCTAGTATTTACAAGATATTTCTATAATTTCTTATCCAATTATTAAGATTAATAATTTTGTCACAAAAAATTTGAATCAAAAGAATTTATGTATACTATAATATAATTTTATACAATTGATTTAATATTTAAAGCTTGTAATATATTAAGAGATCATATAGAAAAATAAATATATTTAAAATATTTGTTATTTATAACATAAGGCATTAATATAAAGCTTATTCATAATTTGTATACATAATTCAATGCAAAAATTAAAATTTTGTTTAAATTTATATTTAAAATTCAATTTTATTATGACATTAGGTAAAATGTAATTTTTTATATATATTATTTTATATAATTATTCATAATAATTGGATGCTTAATTTAAAAGTTATAGCATTTTTTGGTATAGCCATAATTAATCAGTGGGTATTGTATTTTAACATATCAAAAGTTATACCATATATTGATCTTAAAATAAATTAATTTTTTTAATTATTTATTCAAACTTCATAAATGAGACCATTTTAAAATCAGCATAATCCAATGCAACTTTAAAAAAATTCAAATTTTAAAAATCTCATTGAAGAGCCTATTATAGTAATAATAAACAATATCAATATACATACTCATTTATATGTCAATTGTATGCTTGGCTCCTAGATTAGGCTATATTATTTTGGTAATGACTTTATTTAATATTGATTCATTTGTACATTTGCAATTTTAAGATTATAATTGTTTTTTACAAATACTTTTCAAATTGTAATAGCAAACTATGATTTAGATTCTGACACAGAGTGGGTAATCATGCTTTCTCCTGTTGGTCTTCTGACTCTGATATGTTGATATTGAACAAGCAGTTAATATGCAGCTGCTCAGCACTATCAAGCTTTCTAAAGAAAATTCACAATAATCCCACTGATGACATTATTCAACAGCATCTTCACTGGTGTGTAGGTATCATTATCAACCATTTAAACATCTGTTCATATTGAAGTCTACATTACCATATCAGTGTCAATCATAATGTTCAAATTTTTATGGTCAGCTGACAATGTTGCAATGTTCTGTCATCCTGGTCTTTCATGCAGCATGTTTTGTATGCATCGCTAAATGATTGAATTTAATGTTTATGAAACTAGTACAATGAAGAGCAGCTGACAAATTCTATTATGTTCAGGAATTATATTATCTCTTGATTTATAACTGTCACCATCATTGGACCACTCTCACACATGTGACTATCAATGAGATATAATGGTAAGTTATCATGGCAAATGTTCAATCAAAGTCTACAATCATTCAAAGCCAGATATATGTGGTATAACAATATTTACTCCGTGACTCAGACACACAGTATGTACATTCAATGAATCCTTATATTTATTCCAGATTCAGCATACCATAGTGGTGTCAATATTTTATAGTGCTTAGTGGATTCATCCCATTTGCCTGTTGGAGTTGGTATTTGTGCAGATACATTTTTTAATCATTTTCGTTGATTGATAATTGTTTTAACATACACTCTTCTTTCTTAGCTACCATAAACAGCAATCAGCATTTGTTTGCAAGATGTGAAGCTGGTACCAATAAACCATTTTCAGTTCTTACCTATGATGCAAAAAAAAGTGGAGTATACATGCTCAGTTAGACAACTAAATACTATTTCATGAAGAAAAGTAACATGTGCTGGACTATGGCATGCATATCTTAGAGAAGCTTTTTGACATAGCAGCTCACAACTCTTGGGTAATTATTTTAAATAATCATCAATATCAGTTTCCTGGTATTAGACTCATTGGGAAAAAGTATTTTTCATGAAAATTGGCCCACAAACTATCAACAGAAGTTGTGGCGGCACATGTGCTCAATGCAAATGGATTACACCATGATATTCTGCAATCTCTAGTAGCCTGATCATCTGATCTTCAGATCACCATATTCTAGAACCTCTTGCAGGTGTGTGCTTTGCTTCCTGTGTCCAATTGCTAGAAAGCACAAAAGTAAGTAGTCATGTTTGGAGTGCAACCACACGGTTTTTTAGAGATCATTCAATAGTAATGAGAACATGTACCAATTGTATAGAAAATGAATACCTTTTTTCGGTTATTGTAAAAAACTAAAATATAAGTGAAGACATTTTCCTTTTATTCAGATTTGCATACAGTAATATTTTATTTTTTTATACTACAAGTATAATATAAACTATACTACTTTTATAATAAATGCTATTATTATAGCTATTTTAGTTGTACTTGTATGCAAATAATATATAATTATTTTTGGTTTATGGTGTGATTCTTTGGCAAATAATAATTCTGAGCAATTATAACAAAAAATCTATTTAGGAAAAATACAAATGAAAGAATATTTTTAAAAAATCAATAATTTATAAACTTGTTTATATATAATATATATTCTCCTGTAATTTCAATTAATAATTTTTTTTTTGCAAAATACCAGACTAATTATCTCCATAGGGGTCTGTGAGTATATCTTTAATCAATCACATGAACCTCCTGCTAAAAGGCCTTCTCTGTGAGCCCTTTTGTCAACTGAAAAACAAATTGTTTACCTCATTTTGCAGAAGTCTGATTTCAAGCAATGAAAAGTAAATCTTTTGTAGAGGTTTAGGTATGTACTGTAGGGTTAGGGTTAGCAATTTTTTTGTTTTGGTGGCTTTCCCTCACGAAAATCCCCTCAAGTCATCTTATACAAAAAACTTATCACAGAAATTGTCCATTCCATGCTGGAAGTAAAGTTGCCAAATTGAATTTTCACAGTTTAACCGTTTTTGTTTTCCTCATGAGGTTTGTGTGGAACCCACACAGATGACACATTTGACAACTTATGATTGTTGGGGAGAATAGGAGGCACAATTCCTAAACTGACATCACACTACTCATACAGCTCGCACAGTGAGACCTTGGGATTGTTTGAGATGATGTTCTTAATTATCTGTACGAAATCTTGGGTCCTTGATGTTCTTGGTATGCCAGCATGAGGCTTGTTTGCAATGGTGGGCACCACCTCTTGCTGTTGGGACTCCCTGAAGTTACAGTAATAGCAAAACATTGTCGATTTACTATGAGAATCATTACCTTATATGGAAATTTTTACTCCTAACACTGAGTTGTACAAAGTTAAGTTTCTGGAATATTAAACAATAATAATTTGGAATAATTATCACTAATTCATTTCACTAGTTGTAATCAAATTCAGTATACAAAGACAAATAATAAATGAATGGAACATGTTGTATTATCAATGCGATTTTGTATTTCAAATCTAAATTTTGACCATTGGTATCTAGTATATTATATACCTGTTTTAAATATTGATTAATAACTATCTAAGGTGCAACATTATTGATTCTCACTACTTATTGAATACCCAAAGTAAAATATGTTACAGTAAATAAATATGGAGAATAAACAATTACATATTTTTCATACTCTATAATTGGAGTATAAGCAATTCCCAATCTATCTGGATGGATCATGAATAAATGCAATAATATACACCAAGATATTTATTTAAGCTGTTGCATATAATTATGTACAGAAATTTATGTTTAAAATATATCATTAGAGATTATTAACAATTCATTCTATGTCTAGATAAATTGAGAATGTTTGAAAAATATACATATAAGTCTATTATAATATATAGTATAGGCTTAGGGAAAAATTTTTTTTAATAAATGTTAACAATTAATTGAATTTGACGAAATTAACATTTATTTTGATATATTTTTCACTGAAGTTTTTTTCCAATTATTTTATCAATATCAGTCAGTTGTGCCTATTTTATTCAGATATAGTACGCTTATTATAATATTTACTTGGAAAATCACATTATAATTTGAGACACCTATTAAAATTGTTCTGTCATAATAAATGTGTTATATTTATTAAATATTATGTTTACAAATTGATGAATTTAAATACTATTATACAAATTAATTTGTAAATAATAAAGTATTTGAAAAACTGTGATTTAAAAATTTTAATTTTAATATGAATAAGTGAAAATATTAAACATTAACATTATTTATATTATAAAACTCATTTGCCTAATTTTATATACAACTTCGCATTCAAAACTGTATGTGTACTATATAAATACTATAGTGTATTTGATAAATGTAAAACTCATATCAACAGGAATGATAGAAATATAGTCCATTGTCCAGTATATTATAGTGCACACATATACATATCCACATCAACCATTTAAATTTGAATTGTATTTATATATACATTTACTATTATAATATATATTATATATATTTCTATATATATATATACTATTATTTATATTAGTCTACTCCTAAATGAAAGTTTTCATCAAAGTTCATGTTATCCCACATTTGTCTCATTGGTATAGAATTTTTAATTATATAAATTTTTAGCCAAATAATTTTTATACAAATAAGCGAAATTCCATCAACGAATTCCCATCAACTTTCAATCAGTGTATTTTATTTAAATTGATTATTATTATTTTTATTATGTATTAAATTTGTTTTACATATAATATATACTTTTTTTTAAATTAAAAAAGGGTATCTGACAAAAAGTTAAAAAGAATTATACAAATACAGTTGAAAAATAACAAATATATGAGTTCATTAGTTAAAAAAACGAGTCCATAGTTGACTTATACTGCGTGCAAAAATTGTCAGGAAGAGAATATGATAAACTTATAGCCGATTTTGTATTTTTAAAATAAAATTTCCATGTTTTGCGAGTGAAATTTTATATATGTCTGATGATATGATACATACACTGATAATGGTCTGAAGAGGTAGACTAAGTTCGAGAAGACACGAAATCAATGTGAACAATATGATAGAATGTCCTTGATTTGTGTTTTGATTGTATGCATTGACAATCTCAATACAATTCAATTGTTTTAATGTTAATTAGTTGAATAGTGGAATAAATTGCATTAAATTTTACTCTAAAAAGGTTTTTATTCTACTTAGATAGGGTGGGTTGGTCACTGGTCAGGGAATTTGAAAAATATCAAAGTAATCAGTGAATTATTGCATAGTCAGGAAATTCAATTTTAAATGAAAATTTCTATATATTTTTTAAATTAGCAATGCAATAAATTAATGTTTTGTTCCGGTTTATTCATTATTATTGTTTTATTTTCATATTAATTTATGTGCATTTTTAAATATAATCTGTTATTATACATTTTAAAGAAAATAGTTTTTGTTATACATCATTTACTTGTGACAATTTTTAATATATATTATTTTTGTATCCTGTTCAGGAAGAATAAATCATTACTATGACGCAGGAAGTTCCCACAAAAGACTCGGATTATTCCAAAAAACTGATAGACGTGAGTTCCTGAATGTTTTCCGTTTATTAATTATTGAAATTGTTTAAATTTGGACCCCACCTATACAAGAGCCTATTTGCGTAATATATTTTCCTGATTAAATTAAAATGTGCACATGTCATACAATTAAAGTTACATGACTTCTTTATTTCATCATTTTTATTGTGTTTCAAGTTGCGTTAGATGGAAATGACTTGATTAAAGAATTAATTTTGAAATTTGCGAATACAGTGAGTGAACTTAGTATTTAAAAAAATAGGTTAAAACTCAAACTTGGGGGGGTTAGTAAAAAATAGAAACGATTATATGGTGGGGTAGAAAATGGAGTAGGTTCAATTAGGAAAATAACTGCTGAGTAGATTTGTGAACACTATAAAGGTGAAGCAAACGATTACATCATTTTATTTATTACATCATTTTACAAAATTGCCAATGCTAGGAGATAAAACATATTTCCTATGTCTGCAAACTGGTAGCATGTCATCTGTACGATTGTGTGTTTAATGTGTTTTAATTAACATTAGACTGTTCATTTTTTCACCTTCAGTTCATTTTTAATGTGTGACTTCTAGGTTTTACTTTTCTTTTATAGATTATTTTTCTATTTGCGGTGAATCTAACTATGGGTTGACCGTTTGTGGTTCAACTTTGTCTTGGTAGCCTGTTAGTGTGTCTATAAGGAGACGACATCGCCCTGAATATATATTATTATTATAACGTACTGTAAACCACGTGTCGCAGAATATCAAAATTAGTCACATTTAAAGGATCGTATCAAAATCATGTTACATTTGTTCTTAACTATGTAATTACTATCTAAAAATATGCGGACACAAAGATTTTCCTTTCAAAATCAAACATCGTGTAAATCGGGTATGTATTGTGGTTTAAGTAACCTAATATCCATTTTTTCATATCCCAAATGCCACTGCGGCCTATTTAGGTGATTTGTATATCAGTGGAATCGTCATGAGTTATCTTTTTTTATTAAAACATGTTAACAGAACTCAATATAGATACAATTGTTTCACAGTATATAGTGTAATACTTCTCATTGTAAATAATGTCCACGTCATCTGTTCGTGTGTACATTAATGTAATGAAAGCGTGCAATAACATCAAACTAACCTAACATGTATTTTGGGCATTGAAAGCACTAAATGAGGTTCCGCCAGCACAGCGATGGAATTGAACACTGTATGAACACTGTGAGAAATGTACAAACAACTTTTTTTTTTTATATTGTGTTAATTAATATAATTTAAAGACACTCGCTACTTATTACTGACACGATTGTTTTATAGACTATATTCTGGAGCTTTCGCAACCTCAAATCACTAAATACTATTTTATATGGCTATCCGAAAACAAATGAGTGTCATTTATTTTAAATTATACTTATGGAACATGCGGCACATGTTGATTAGGCAATACAAAACTGTCACATTGAGAATTGATGTACAGAATTAAAACATTACTTTGAGGAATAAATATGAAATCTATCTTAAATACCGATTGGGCAAACTAGTAGTTTATTAGTGATTGGAGGGGGTTGTGAAAGCTCCTATTTTTATAAACAACAAAATACGTTCATGTAATTTCTTTAAAAGATTTTATTCAATTTTAAGATACTTTGTATAAGTATACTATTTGTATTCTTTCAACAACGTCTTATCGTTTGTTTACCCGACCAAAGGGTTGAAATTGTTTTCTGAATTAAGTGGTGCTGATAACTTGTGTGCGACGCCTGAAATGAATTTAGGGTAACACCATGAATTAGTGCTGATCATGTTCAAGGTGCACACTCGGCTGCAGTGATGGTTCACTGTATCGTTAATGTACCGAATGTACTCAACTCCAGTTTATGTGCAGTGTTTGGTGGGGGGGGTGACGCAAATGGCAATTTAGCACGTTGTACAGACACTGACCGATAACGAGGAGGTCAAATAACTCCCTTGAGTTTGAGTAGCCAAAACAATATTAGTTATCATTTTTGATAAGTTTGACTTGGACAACTTTTTTCCCTGTTCATTTTAATTGTTTCTTTTTAGATAAACAGCGTAATAGTTGATTCGGATAATACAATACGATGCTAAAATATTAATTATCATTAATACGATTAGCAAACAAGGAATACTAAGGGGCCGGGTCACAATTGTGAGAGGTAATTGATTAATTACAATGGTTCCTATATTTTTATGAGATTAGTATTGTTTGTGATGAGAGTATGATTTTTGAATAAATCTTTTCTGTGTTTTTTATAAGAGTTTTTATGTAGTTAATTGATATAATATAACATCTTGTATAACACATTGGGCAAGAAGATTGTGCGAATTTGTTGATACAGCATATTTTCTTTAGTAGGAGTTTACTTGTCAAGTAAGGTTATATTGTAAACTAGCAATTGGGTTTTAAAGTGTTATTGCTGTTTTTAGTATTAATATTTTTAATTTATTTAGTTCATTACAAAGTTTTCTATAAATAGTGTTTTTTGTTTACTTGCTCTGTGTTGTAGAGATCACTGTATAGTAGTTTAAGTACAGAATTTCGTTTTTTCTGTAGAATTTATCTTTTTTAAATTGGTTGTATTCAGAATGTGAATGTCTTTGCCATTGCTTGGAGGACTTCTACAACATAGGAAAGCATTATGAGAAGCACGAGGAAATGTTTTTCATTTGAAAGTACAAGAAAAATTTCAGAGTTCATTGGAAAACTTGTATTAGGCATATATATTTTTGTGTTATTAGGAATCAACTTAATCGGTTTGTTTTCATAGTAAAAGAAATAATATTTATCTTGGAATTGTATAGATGGTGTTTGGGCTGATGTATCTGTCATGATTTTATGGTGTGTCATTTCAAATATTACAGGTAATCATAAATTATTTACTGTGCGTGAATTTAACCTTAAATAAATATTTAGTGATTATTTTGTGAAAATTGAAGCCTTCGTCCTTCAAGTAAGTATTCGAGGTATAATAGTTTAACTAGGTTATCTATTTCCTTAACTGTATTTTATCAAGTGAGATATCCTGTACTCGGTGCAGCTCACAAAATAATTTTATACAATAATTTTTTTATGCTGACATTGATTGGTTGAAAGAAACAATGTGTATAGATTTATAACTTATTTGTTAACTGGCATCACATACGTCAAAGTAGCATGGGAATGATAATATCTGGCTCATCACTCATCAACTATTATTAGTTTTGTTTTACATATATGCTATTTATATTTTCTAATTTCTGAAGTTTTTTCTAAAGGGCAATTGTCCAGGCTGCATTCTGAGCAAATCGTGCCACAATTGGTACACAGTCTATTCGTTCTGTTCTGCAATTGCAGGAAGTAAACACCCTCCGGCACACAGTGGTCCATCGGTTCGAGCGCCAGTGGCGCCTGGTGGAGGAGAAGTACTCCCTCAGTGCAAAGGCGGTCGAGTTCCGCCAGCTCGTCGAGGAGCACCCGGTGATCTCTGTGTTCCTACTGGCCACCTGTCTCATCTGCTTTCTCCCCGTCATCTGCTTCATCGCCTCGTTGACTGGGTTGTGCTTCGTGGTCACTAGCGGTTTCCTGCTCTTTGGAGGTGGGTGTGTTATTGAACTGCCTTGATTCCGGGAGTAACCGTAGCAGGTCTGTGATTGTTCCTCAGGTTTCAGATGTTTCCTCAAATTCCTCAAAAAATGATCAAATTTTACAATAATAAAAATAGTAAGAAAACTGTTTTCATATCATAAATGTGTTTTACTTAGTAACATACTCATATACCTATGCATGCCATATTTTATACACAATCCTTTCGACAGGTATGCGTTGTTCTTTATCACAGTTAAACATAATTGTAGTTCGAGCGGTCAAGGATGCAATTATTTAGGTTGGTGGAGACCTCTTATACATTAAAATCACTAAAGCCATCATGCTTTCATTCAGACAAGCATCCCAAAAGTATATGGCTGCTGTTCAAAAAGGAAACTGACAAAAATAAAGCACATGCGGAAAAATTGAAATAGCTTGATGAATCCAGAAAGCGCCAACTTTCAGAACACATTGACTTGCAAAAAGAAAACCTTGATTGACCAAGCAAATCAATTCAGCAAGTTCTGTGTTGCAGGAAGCCAGTTCCAGGCTCACTTCAGTTTATAGCTCTTCTATGTTTTGTTCAGAAAGGGATTAACATCATTGTAGCAGTTATATTATAGTAATGATATTAATACAGTCGGTTAAATAGCACAGTCTATAATTTACGTCATTTACACAATCTACAATCTAATATAGTTTCTCTGTATCCCTCTTTCTCTCTCTCACTCACTCTTTCTCTATCCCACTCTCTCTCTCTCTCTAATTTTTTCTTCACAAGCGTATTTCTGCTTATATTGATGATATTAGAAATAAACGTGATTCTGTATTGCTTAACATTTTAATTCCATGTCACATTCATTAAATAATTTTTGTTTTATGTGTTTTGATGCAACTTCTAAATCGACTAAAAACCGACGTAGACTGGAGCTCAACTATATCCTGTAAAGCTTTACAGCCTAATGGGCTAAATATTATTGAATTAAATTATCCTGTTTACTTCACTTTTCCATACAGTCAGGCCACAAGTGCATTATTACGCAATTGTAAAGAGACTATTTGTTATAATGATATTGATCTTGTTAGATCCTTTAATCGGAGCCGTAATCTTTAAGATTTATTATTATGTATTAAATGAATTTTGTATTTTATTGTGTTCTAATTTATCCCTTGATGAAGTATAACACGAAAGTCGGCTCGGCTTCTATCTGTTTTTGTTGTTTTTCTTTGTGTTAATAAAAGCCATCGTTTGCGTGCCTGTGTCGGTGACTCTGGAGGACACCTTTCTCTCTTTCTCTCCTCTCTCTCTCCTCTCTCTCCTCTCTCTCTCCTCTCTCTCTCCTCTCTCTCTTCTCTCTCTCGCTCTCTCTATCTCTCTCTACTCTCTTTCTCTCTTGCTCTCTCTC
>JAUZND010055688.1:0-18829 GCA_034780555.1 Coelogynopora nodosa
ATAATGTTAGAATACTACCTTATCTTTTTCTTCATTATTGGACTTCTATTTTTTAAAACCCCTCTTAAGCGGCCACCTCCGTTTAACGGCCAGAATATTTTTGTCCCTTGATGTTGGCCGTATACGGGTTTCACTACATAATACAAATTAACCAAATCAATTTTTTTTAATATTTCGGAATTGCTCACTAAAACAAAAGGATAGCTTAGGTTAAGTTACATGGCCATCAATAAACTAAGCTAACTTCCACACCAACCATAAAGGTGAATGAAAACGATGCCATGTTAGTTGTCTACCTGTTTCCCTTCTTGAGCTGGCCCTGCCTGGGTCTGGGCGGTTTATCGGTCATGAGAATGGTGTTTCGTCGAATTTGCTGTGTCGCCATGATGGTCTGCTGAAGCAGCTGCTTAGTGGGGTCCACTGACGCCCGCACTGCTTTTCCATTCTGCTAAAGTGATTGGTCAACAATTGAAGGGGGGTATAGAGAGTTGATAGAAGCAACTCATTGTTAAATTAATTTTTTATTAGTAAATATTTGTCATATCTTATTAAGAAGACTTGAATCACCAATTCATCTTAATTTTGCAGTTAACAGCCTATTACTTTAAAAATCTTTTTAAAAAATTAAAAAATCATTTAATAAAACACTTAATTATATTAGTAATTGATTCATTTAATAATGTCCGATAATCATTTTATTTAAGCCAAGTACCATTAAATAGTTGTGTCTTATTAATAACTAAAATATATAACAAACGTGTTAATTATTTAGCTTTGAATAATGAAATGTCTTCAATTCACATAAATTCACAAATGACAATAATTATCAAATTTAAACATTAGTCTATTGTATTCTCCACTAATCCGAAGTTTCAGTAGATCAGAAAAAATATTTTCAATTATTTTTGATTTTTATTATTTTTAATTTTATTATTATTATTATTTCAATTATTACTTTCAACTTTTTTCGCAATATTATAGAAGATTTCGGACTAATCCAAACTTCATCCGATAATTATATTGTTTTCACTTTATTAATAATTAGAATTAAGCACTATCCCCTTCTATGAGCGCTATCCACTTCTATGAGCGCTATCCACTTCTATGAGCGCTATCACATTCTATGAGCGCTATCATCTTCTATGAGCGCTATCATCTTCTATGAGCGCTATCCACTTCTATGAGCGCTATCATCTTCTATGAGCGCTACCATCTTCTATGAACGCTATCCACTTCTATGAGCGCTATTTCCTTCTATGAGCGCTATCACCTTCTATGAGCGCTATCCCCTTCTATGAGCGCTATCACCTTCTATGAGCGCTATCATCTTCTATGAACGCTATCACCTTCTATGAGCGCTATCATCTTCTATGAGCGCTATCCCCTTCTATGAGCGCTACCCCCTTCTATGAGCGCTGTCACCTTCTATGAGCGCTGTCACCTTCTATGAGCGCTACCATCTTCTATGAGCGCTATCATCTTCTATGAACGCTATCCACTTCTATGAGCGCTATCACCTTCTATGAACGCTATCCACTTCTATGAGCGCTATCATCTTTTATGGGCGCTATCGCTTTCTATGAACGCTAACCCTTCTATAAGCGCTATCATCTTCTATGAGCGCTATCCACTTCTATGAGCGCTATCACCTTCTATGAGCACTATCCCCTTCTATGAGCGCTATCATCTTCTATGAGCGCTATCCCTTTATATGTGCGCTATCATTTTCTATGAGCGCTATCCCCTTCTATAAGAGCTATCATCTTCTATGGGCGCTATCACCTTCTATGAGCGTATCATCTTCTATGAGCGCTATCACCTTCTATGAGCGCTATCATCTTTTATGAGCGCTATCCCCTTCTATAAGCGCTATCATCTTCTATGAGCGCTATCCACTTCTATAAGCGCTATCATCTTCTATGAGCGCTATCACCTTCTATGAGCGCTATCATCTTCTATCAGTAACTTGAAAGTCACCTCTAATCGTCTACAATTTTGTAAGGCTGAATTTCAAAAAAGGAATATTATTTGGACTGTAAGGTCTTTCAATGACGTATTAGAAGGTCCCATCGTGTTTATAATTATATTAATATTATTCATAAATCGCAGACATTCAATATGATATAATAAAAGCAGAAATATAGGTTTTATACCTCAGTTTTGAACAATTTTTAAAACCATCATCTAAAATTACTTCCTGGAACACCAGACGCTGATATGATTAAAAGATATAAGCTACTTTTTCTACTTTGTCGTATATTGCAAATATCAACATTTGAGTAAGATAAGCACATCTGAGATGGTGGATATTTTCTAACCTCCACTCCAATTTAATTAATTTTTTACTTTGTTTATCCTAGACAACAAAAGGCATAAGCAACCTTCTGTTCACTTTAAATGGGTATATAGTTATACACTCCTACAAATTCTCCACATTATTTGAATATGGTCAATTGTTCAACGTTTTTATAATTCCCTGTTTTATGTTACACTTTTCTGTTCAATTTACACAAACCTTTTCTAGGTGTTGATGGGTTTGCTTTTTCAGAAATTGTACTCGCAATTATTATTAATAGATACATAATTAGCATATACAGGGAAAATATGAACCTAACTTTGTTATAGTCTGTCAGACGGCGAATTAATATTTTTGTATCAAAATTGCAAGCAAACATGTTATTTGATGATTTATAACCACAATAAACATTTTTTATTTATTTTTTAATTTCTTAATTATTACAGTTTCATTGTAACCTAATACCTCGAATCATTGAAAACACTTTCAACGTAAAATCTAATATTAGCGGCACTCTATTATAATATGCATCTGTTTTCATTTCACTCTCTCGCTTAAAAGTATAGAGCAGGCATAATACCTCTATAATTGGGTGGAGTCGGTTAAAATATGACGCTAATATGACGCTTTATGTCGTCAATAAAGTAGAGTATACGACAGCTTTTAGACAGAGTCTCGTCTGTCTCAATGATATACTCCCAAAAGTATTTGCCTGTATACTAGATACAAGCCAGCCAGCCAGTCAGTCAGTCAGTCCGGTTGAGCGCTAAGTTTAGCCTTGATGTGATTATTTATGCAAATAAACCCGATCGAGAGAGGTCTTCGTGTGATGCTGGATTTCGTAACCTTTGACAACACACACAGCCTCAAAATAGCCTTCAACTCTGTAGTACTAAGGGCAGTCAGTTGTGTGTTGTTATAATCGCATTTATCCCGTAAATAGGCTTTACGTCGATTTTAGTAATGATAAGTTCTGATTTTTTTATATACATCTATACGTTACATTAAATTGATAGGACATGGTGGATGCGTAACACAAAACGAAAAATTTTATTGAAAAAGCTAAGCACGTTTTTAAAATTGATCGAACTATAAGTACTTATAACGCCGCAATTTGTATAATTAGTATAACTTGTCAAATACAAGTATTCCAGAATTCAACGTAAATAACAGTATTTCACCATTTAAAAGACCCGTTTTAAAATATTAAATAATTATGCATTGAAACTGCATCAATTAGATAGTAGACCAGTTATAACATGTAACAATTACATTAAATCTTTAACAAAAATCAATAAATAGGCGAAATAAACAATATATTCATTCAGAAAGTATAATAGTGATATTCTATGCTTTGCTGTAACACAATAATAACTTTAAACTATTAGAAATTATCGATTAACAATTGGAGATTATATACAATAAACTCAATATTTAGATAAATATTTTAATATAATAATATTTAAAATATATTAATTAAAAAATAGTATTAAATTATAAATATTAAACTAATAATTTTTTTAAAGATCTTTTTATGTGTGTCAGCAAAATATATTTTAATATATATTCTAATATTTCTATACCGGGGTCTTTTATGAATAACAAAATATATATATAGGCACCTGTGATGTTTTTCTGTGATCCATTATTAACGCATCCTGCTTGAATGGAGTTTTGACATGAACATTGATACCAGGAGGGGTAGAGCCAGGTAGAACGAAGGACGATATTCCGCGACTTGGTGCCGATTCTGTGGTCATCCAAGAGCCAGCGGAATGACTTCTACAGGACACATACGAATTAATACTGTTCATATGTAATATATAATATGCCATTCAAAACAAATGCTTATAAAATGTAGGTGATAATCCAATTATAATACATGCATTGTTCATTTACCTATAAATGCTAGTATTCAAGTTAATTCAATATTCTTTGAAACAATCAGTAGTATGTGTATACCATAAGTATAGGGCTATCAAGAACGGCATTTTAGATGGCAAATAAATCTTTAACATGTGAAAATATTTAAAATATTTAAACTGGTCGTTTCAATACAATTTATAAAAGAAAATTACTAATAAATACTTTTGATCATCAAATGAAGAGTTTTTACCATTTTAAATTAAAACTAAAAAGAAAAATTAATATTATTTTGAGTTGCATGAATAACTAACACTATATATTTATTATCAGAACTATTAAATTATATTATTAAAATTTTATAAACTCTACATTAGCTATATAAGAACAAATATACATTATAATATATATAAATATTTACCAAGAAATGAATAAATTCAATTTCAATTTAAATAAATATTTCATTGACGGAGTTTTTATATATCCAGCTCAAAAGAATGATTTAGAACAGTTGCTTTAACCGCAACATTTTAAATATCTATTTTATAGATTCGAATTACACAAAATATGCCTATATATACAATATCTGCAACTTATATATATGTATTATATTTATATATAAACCGATAATGATTTAGTGTGATTTAATAATATATACATATAAACAGATTAAGCTGTCAAATTATTAAATTTATATCATTTACACGTTATTGGAATTTTTCTCGGTTGAATGTTTCCATAAATATATCCTACAACGTCGTAGAACTGTTAGAAATGTATCCAATAAATAAATCACATAAAATTATTTTTAGCAGTTAAATTGTCTATATTTGTACAATTTGTGTTTAATATCCCAGAGAACTTCCTGATTCACTATCCTGTAAAATAATGTAACATATAATAAACAATAAACAAAATCCAACAACTTATCCGTCTACATCAGTTGCTTCAAAGAAACAATATGACTCTGAAAATATTTTAACTGACTATAATAAAACTGAACTGGCAGGACTGTTTCTCAAACTAAACAAATCATGTTTAAAATAAAGTTAAACGAATTTATAGAGTGATAATATACGGCCGTAGATGAGGCCTCGACCGATAAATGATATACTATAAATTGGAAATAAATGGATTCATTATATGTAGGTTTAATTTAATAAAAGCTGTTTGGATGATCCTTACATGTTTCTATTCTGGATATTGATAGTTATCATTATATTAAATTATGCAATATCTACTACTATTTAGGTGAAACTGAGAACTATTTTTAATAATCACACAAAAACCTATCCACCTTGCTGATAAATTTCATAATGTGATATGGAATCGTCAAGAACAAAGGTCTGTGTCCAAAGGAGGAAAGCACGAGAAAACCGAGAAGGACGAGAAAGCACAACGGTCCAGCAAAAACAAGTTTATCTGTCATGCGCTAAAGACCCCGAGTTTAAAGCCTATAACTTGAAATCCTGTAACTTTAAACAATTCTGACCACACGATAATGATCTGCAGGTGGGGGCCATGGTGATATACGGTAACAAAATATTACATGAGACTGTGCGATCTTGAAAAATCTGCCTAACCATAACTTTCTATCATTCCCTTATGTCCACAGTAAAGTGAAGACATTTTCTAAATGTCCGGCATATATATAGCACTAATAAAACCTCGTATATCCATCTTATGTATGGTCTTCTTCAATTGCTCTCCTTGCCTCGATAATTCACAACACAATGCTTAATCTTTCCAAGCATTCTCCTTGTTGTATTGAAATTAGTTTAACCATATTGGATTATCAATCTAGTTTAGCACCTAATACCGACAAAACCCCGGTACACACCAAAGTGTACTCAACAGTTCCGTTGCCCTTATCTGGCAACATTGAAGGAACGGAAATGTTCCGTCCCAAATGCATGCTTGTTCACACCAAGAATAGGCAATACAACTGTTCTGCTGCTACGGTGTGGGCCGTAATCAGAATCCAACAGTTCCGTTTTTAGGTGTGGCCAAAGACATGGAACTTTTAAGTTCCTTTTGGTGCAGTAGCGGTGGTTAAGTACTGAAAATGGATGTGGTGTGGAGTGAGATATGTCAATTGGTGTTTGAACAAAATAATTATTAAAATGTTTTGCATTTTCGTCAACAACATAATCCATAAACAAATAACTAAATGATATTTTATTTTCTTTAAATACTTTTCTTGATTAATTTTTTTCTTTCTTCCTGGTAATAATATGTAATCGTTGCATATATTAAAAATAAGCCTACGTATATGACAACTTTTGAGGCTTATTAAAAAGCATATTAACAAAAATCAAAACTGATCACATTATACTATAGACACACAATTTTTAATATAAAATTATACATTCATTCTAAATAACTTTCATGCGAATTATAGAATGATTTGGAAAAAAAAGCGAGTGACAAATGTCAAATACCTAGAATTTGGATATGAAGTTCCACGTTTTGAAATTTGAGAAGATTTTGGCGAATTCAGCAGACGTGTAGCTGAAAATAGAAATTGTATGACAAGAATGTAACATTAAATTATAGAATTAATTTTTTCAGTTAGATCAAATCTTATTGCTTCTACCATTCACGTTAATATTATAGGACATTTTTTAATTCAAAAAATAAAATGAGCTAAAGCCAATTTTTCCCTGATGAGTTGTATCATTTGTAATTATTATTCATTTGTAGGTCTAGCCAAATAAGTGTCAAAAGTCTAAATTATTGAGGGTTTTTTAAAACATTTTTGTCTTAACTTAACTATAAAGTTTTTTTTAATTATATCAATGTATTTCAATTTGTATGAAACAATTTACCAAATATAATTTTATATATGTTAATTCAATAATTTTGAAACATTTGTTTAACTAATTGAGTAGTCAAAACTTCGTGATATTATTCACTATTTTGAGCTAGCTAGCCTGGTTTCCATCAATTTAACATTCAGATATATCTTCATAAAATACGACAAAAACAAATTTCTTATTAGAAAAAACCACACCCAATCGATCAATTCTAAAGTATAATAAAACCGTATAAACTATCAATACCGCGTGCTGTTATAATTATGAGACTTGAAGATTGAGTTTAACCCCGATTTTAAACTTACTCGAATTAGGTGGGGCCAACGTGGTCCCAATAATACAAGAACATCTCAGTATAGTCCTAGGAACAATGTGGTTCTACAGATTTAAGTGTACTTAACATTTAGTTAAACATATTGAATTTTTAATGTGAAAATAGACGAGGAATTGAACAATGGTCGAGGGTGCATATTGTTTTTGATCCTAAGCTACATATGGTGAGTGGAATATTATGTTGCAATCGACACTATAATGCCATATAGAGCACTAATAATACCAGCTAAAATGCTAGTACTATTAAAAACATAGCAAAACATCTTGTATAGATTTAGGTAAAACAACTCATATATATATATAATATGTAATTTTATTATAACTACCATATAATTATAATAAAGTTTATTTAGCGAATGGCATATGACCCAAGTAATGCATTAAAATCTCTTTACAAACTATGGCGTGCAAGAACCAACATTGGATTGTGGTATGAATTAAAGATCATGAACTACCTCAGTATATATTTGAAATTTATGTGGGCATTAATTAATGTATGTAAACTGAAATCTGAAGGTTTCTTATTAAAAAACAAAGTTATGATTTGACTCAAATCTCACAAATTAAAAAAAAATTAAGCGAAAATATTTAACTATATTTATTTAGAATGGTGACCTGTGAAACAATTCCCAGTGATAATTCTATATGAACAATGCTATATAATTTTACCTTATTTTTATTTGAATCTTTAAAATCCGCTGACCTTTGTTATTTTAAATCCAAAACCTTTACTCATTATTTGAATACAAGATGCTTTGTTATGGACAACAACTACTTCTAACATTCGATCCATTTTTCACGTTAATTGGTTAAAAAATCTTAATGAAGCTGTCAAACATAGATATTTGACAAACGTATCAAGAACACTTAAACATTTTAATCTAAAATGTAATGTTTGTTTCGTACGTGATCAGTTACCGCTAGAACGATGTCTTTTAAATCCCATTGCCAGCGCTAAAAGACTTCAAATGAGCTCTAAATGTGTACGCTTCTTCTCTTGTGAGAGCATATCTAATTCATTATTATTTGGCGCATTGATTTTAGCATTCGATACATTCATCATATATTTAATGTATTGTAATTGAGTAAGTTATGTTCAATATGATAATTTAATGTATATACGTACCCGCAATTAGACGAAGAGTTGACTTCGTAAACCCAAATAGACTGTACTAGTGTTTAATCGCGACGATGTATGTAGCTAGATAATTAAATACAAAGTAAATGCAAACAAAATTTGATACGTACTTATCAATTTAATGCTTGAGAATAATACACAATGAAATAATAAGCAAAGGTTCATCAAAGTTGAAGACATCGATTAATGCGCACCAAATTAGAATTGTTTTCTTCATAGAAATGTATATTTTTAAAAACAAATTATTGTAAATGACAAACATCTCACTCCCCAAGATTACATACAACGACTACAATTTTATGAAAATTCTAGTTTTTTTATGATTTTTTACCGATAACAGAAATCACAGATTTGTCTACATATTAAGAGCATGGAAATAAATGTTTTGAAAAGCATTGAAATAATATAAAAATCTAATCAATTCTGCCTTTCTGCCAGACATCTGGAAAACACTCCCTTACCAAATCACTAGATTGTTCGCCATGTAACAGAACTTAGCATAACTGAATTTTATTATTGCCTTTATTAGCTTAATAGAAAATTGTTTCCTTTCTTAACGATTTTTGATTATTCAGCACATTCCGATAATTTCGAGTATATGAGTATAGAGGAATGAAGGTTGATATTTTTGTATTACTTTTTACGACACAGTTGTCTTTGTTTAAAATGTTAATGTGTGTGCACTACTTTAGTTTGTTCAGAATAATAACATCAATCAGAAACTCTTTTTTGAGTAAATTCATATATTATAAAATGTTCCATAATAATTATTTTGCATTCATATGCTTTTAACTGTATAATTCCTATTTATTCACAAGGATTAAACAAATAAATACATGCCAAGAGTTGAAATAAACCTATTTTGCAATATAGACTATTACACTTTTGAGGAAGAGTAGTCACCTCGTTCCATCCTACAGAATCAGATGCGCCCCTTTCACAAATGAAGCTATAGACTATAAGATAAAAATACGTTATCTGGAAAACTACACCTCTTTCAGAAATGAAGTTAGACTAGATAAAAATTCATTTTCTGAAAGTAATATAAATATATTAATGTGTTAGTTGTAAGAAGAATGATAAAATAGAGCTAAAGAATATATGAAATCCGGTATTTTGAAGTTAAAAAGTTCGCTATTTGGAAAGTATTTTGATAGTAGCAAATATTATTATTACTATTATTATATTTACTCATTAAGCAAGTAAAATTATTCGTAATTAGCAGTTTGCAATGTTATATGCTAATATTCTATCTACAAATAAATATTGACGCCTAATTGACTATAAAGTCATATGATTGCGTTATTAATTCATGATATGAAAATGTGATAGTAGGGATGCCTCCTAGTTACACGTGATGTATGTAGTTATATACACGGTGTAGATACAGTTACACGTTCACCAGAAAGATTACATATTTACAATATCAAAGTTTACTCCCAAAAAATGGAACAACTTTCCAGAAAAGGAATTTTTATTTTGTCTAACTTCATGTTTGAAAAAGGTATCCGGCATATTAAGGGGGGAACGTTTCGTAACTATTTAACGGAATACCTTATAGACTCTTTAGCGCTTGCTCAGACAGAAGTCACCCCCTGTGAAAAATCCTGGATTCGCCACTGAGTAGCTCTATTGTATTTATCATCAAGACTTCTAGCTGATAACACCATCACAGTTATCATTGCACTCTGAATAAATTTTTAAGACTAAAAACATAAATTTACTATTTAAAATATTAATGATCAAATAAAATTAAAACCATTATAAAATTTTTAAATATTATGTTTGGAATACAACATTTTAGTGAAATATACAGTTTGAATCATTTAAATCAATACATCTGGTTATAGTGATTCATAACTTCTTATTTTTGGGTATATTTACTTAGTTGCATTGCTATATTCTATTGCGTTACAACTTTATCAATATAATAAATCAAATGATGCATTGGATCACTATACTATTTTTGGATTAGATCAATTATCGATTTCGTGAATTACTAAACAAAGTTATAATTTTCTATAAGTTTATAAACTAAAAAGTGTGAGCTTGAAACAGTCTAAGACAACATGTATGTACTAAATAGACTTATTGTAAATATGCTCGATTTGAAATACCACTTATTAAAAGTGAACAACACACACAACACAACGAACTAAACTCTATAATAAAGTAAAAAGGTAGTCAAAAATAATTAAAATTAATTTTATACATTTTTGTGCAGACTTTTATTTACTGTTGAAATTACTATAAAAGTTTTAAATTACTAAGAAAACTTAGAATATCAAGATAATCTGTTCTGCCAACTACAATGTATAGCTTAACGTGGGACTCCCGAATGATCAATAAAATAATTAAAAATTATCCACAATTTAATAATGGATTATATTGTATTTTGTTTGTTTTTGTAAAAAAATAATGTGAACTATTGGGACTGCCAAAAACGCGGGAAACATTTGAGAATGACTTAAAAAAAATAAAATATTTAGAGAAATTAAAACTAAACTGTAATATAAAAAATAAAAAAATATTGGAAAATTCTGAAGTTAAAATAATAATGACTTTCGACTGCTTAGACTAAGAAGCTTACATAATAGCTATAGATTTGTACTGACGGCATACATCAGTTAGATATATTACATACCTACAAGTTTAATCCATTAAAATATATTGGAATACTAGGTTAAAATTAACTAGTATCTGCTATGCTACATATATATAACGAAAACTTTATACAAAACAATAGTTCTATAACATAGAAAACTAGAAGCGCAAAAAATACACATACCATATAACGATTTTCAAATATTATATAGAATATTTATAACTCAAGTATAAATATACTTAATTTCTTGAAAACTGTGTTATCAAAAGCGGGCCTACAATGTATATCATCTAAATAAATACAATATGCATAATATTGAAATTCATTTAAATTATTTCCCAGGTACATAGCTTCGGTAAAAGAAAGCCGATACCTATACAGCCATAAGGGGGAAATAAATTTAAGAACCTTACAGGAGAGTCTAGCGCAAACAATTCCAGTACATAAACAAAGTGAGAACAGTTTCTGACGATTTTAATGTAACCATTGATTTTTGTCAACCAAATATCGAGCGTGAAGAAATAATAAATCCGACGATAACGTTACCTGATTTGCAGCGCTGTGCACTGCCACTTCGCACAACAGCTAAAGCCAAAAACGGATGGGACTGGAAATAAATCAAAAGAAATGCAGCATTATCTAAGAAGAAAGTCATAATTAATGACAGTAATGATAAAAATGTGATGATTCACATGAAACTTGAAAACTAATTTATTTAACAATGTATCAAATGTTATCTCTGTTTACACTTGACAGATCGACAGACTATTCCAATATCGATATAACTACATATAATATGCGACTTATAAATTGTACTCATATTTTTCTGGGTACATTATTGCCATATCATAAAATTATATTTAAATATGGTATGCATATTTATTAAACAGATATAATTTAAGTGGAGTTGAAAATTATGATGCATAGTGAAATACATCTTTTATATTTTTCGTTCACTAATATCCACATATTTTAGGAAATATTGTTTCTAATTTCGTAAAATTAATAATATTAATAATTAATTCCCATTTTTATTTGGTTCATATTGATTTTCACACTGACAAAAATAATGCCAGTTTTGCTATATGTTACACGGAAAAAATATTTAAATATTCAAAAAGTGAATGAAATATATCAAAATGTCATTTTAAAACATAAAATAAATGCTATTTAAGCAAAAAGTAAAAAAACACATAGAGCCTAACTATTATTAATAAATTCATTAGTAGTAGAAAAATCATTAATAAATTACCTAATAAGCACGTTCTTTGTATGGAAATAATCAGATATTAGTATGTTTAAATTAGTAAACTATAGTTTAGTTTAAAAGATCCTTAAAAGTGATTAATATCTGGTAAATGTAATTTTTTAATCAAACTACCATACATTTTAAAATCATTTGTTTCAAAATTTAAAAACATCTTATTTTAAGAAATTCAAAATAAATTCAAAACACAAATTAGTAATACATTTTTACAACATGTACATGGCACAAAACACAAGGCGAAGTAAAAAAAACGGTCGATTACATTTTAATCAGATTATCTGTGGCTTTTTATTTTATACCATTCAAAATGTCAATTATATTTTTATCTATAAAATCACCATCATGTTTAAGAACTGAATGTTAATATAATGACAGATCAGTAAATATAATTTTAATAAATCTACAATATTAATAATAATTAAAATATATTAAAGTGTACGAATAATCTATCTAATTACATTAGATATCAGCGTATTATACATATAAATATGATTATAAATTTTAAAATTTCATTAAAAAAACGACTGTACAAATAAAGGAAATGGCACCAATACTACGCAATATTTCCTTTAACAAATAATTTATGATGCTATATACTAGATCAAAAATATATGTATAATACAGTATGATATCTGTTCTGTGGCTATAACACCGAAGTATATTAGCGTAAATCAAAAGTATAGTTAATAAAGATTGATCTCGCCACGGTAAATACCTCATACTCATTCCTGGATCGTGTCCTGACAGACAATCCAGGTTGATCACATTTTGTCAGAGGATGATGCATTATTCTATTTCGGTAAATCGCAATAGATTCATAAAATTATAAAATCTATATTTCAATAAATTGTAAAATTTAAATAATTTTGCGGAATAAAACTACAAAGATGTGCCAGAAAAACATTAGTATTTGTAATTCAAAGTTCAATTCAAACCGCAATCAAATAGACAATCTGTACCTAGTATTAAAAAACGTTTGTATTGTAATATATGATTTACAGTAATATAATTTTTTTTATCAAATAGATGTGCACAAAGGTTAATATTTATCTTGTAAATTTTATATTAAACTCAATCATTTCATTGAATACCACATTTATTATATTTAATTATTTTTGCAATTATAATTTAATATTTACACATTGATGTATGAGTGAATATTTAAAATGATATATATTCATGATAAATAATAATAATAAATAATAATTTTCCATGTGTATGACATATACATATAATAAAGTGATATTCAATATTCAAAATCATATATAAATTTATATAAATGTATTTATTAAATAAAATCAATAAAATATTTATGAAAATTTAAAATAAACTAGTAACAAGCAATAAAGTAACAATTTTATTTACAGAAATTAAAAAGAATAAGAATTTTTTGATTTATTAAGCTCATAATTATCTACGTATTAATTTTTTAATTTTGAGGCCTGTTACTTTTTGAAAATAATCCATGCACTATTATAAAAAGATGAACAAAACTATATTAATCACAAAGGACAATTTTTATGTTTAGTCAAACCAAGATGTAATATATGTTTTACTTGTAGTACCAGAAAACTTGTCATGTGGCATTGTATACATTATACCAAGTCCATATTTAACACATTGCTATTGGTCTTTTACTTATAAGTTACTTATTATGGTAATTCTCAACACCCTATCACAAAAGGGTGTCTCTTCCACACAATGGAAACTACTTAAAAATGCAATCATTGTTGACTACTTGAGTTTTATGTATATTGTTTATGTTTATAAATAACAATTTTATATATGTATTGTAGCATGTCAGCTTAGTTTTGTTATTAAAAAGTAAAAAACAGAGTCAGATAAAACAAACAAATGATTACTGAATTTATTCACATCACATAACTCAATGATGCATGCGTGGGTACAGGCAATATTCTACTCATGTCACAATCTTATACAACGTTCACATAGTGGACAGAGTTTAATTGTAAATATTTAATCAATAAGTAAACAATATATACAAAAAATGTATGTAATATAGAAAATAAGGAAGTGTAGAGAGAATACGTTACAATATAATATAATCAATTTTTAATAAGTACATGTATAACAAGTGGTGTTTTTTCTGAGCTTTAACTTAATATTTTATTCCTATTTTTAAATTATTTTATTTCCTAATAAAATGCAAGATGATGACACCGCAACTTCAGAAAGAGAGGAATAAAGTCTATATGACCTGTATCTGTTATGAAGGATTTGGACTTGTCAATAATAGGGGCAAGATTAAATTTATATGTGGAAAGGCTCATACATATAAATGATATGGGGCCTGGGTATCTCAGACCCAGAATAAATATGTCACTGGAATATGCTAATTTTTTTTATATCCAAATGATAAAAGTGACTGATTTTTGCATAAATTATAATAACATAATGTAGTTCTCATTGGTTATTAGTTAATCTTAAATGTTCTACCATTAATAGTTTTTAATTCTGATTATATATATTTAGATATGTTTTATTATTTCAGAAATTATTTCTATTGTTAGTAAATATTTCATATAATATTTAAAAAATTATTATTATGTGTGGAACACAAACATTTAACTTTTTGTGGATATCAGGGTAGGTTGTTTTAATGTATTTTTAAACAAATGTGTCCATCTTTATTAGCTTTCAAATATTTTAATATGTGTAAATATTTGGACCATGTTACTACAGTTTACTTGATGTGTATTTTTATATTATTTAAATAAGATAGGACATCATCTTTATGAGATTTGGCTACTTTTAGATATGTTCCAAATTTCAAATTTGACATAATATTATGTTTTATATGTTGAATTGATTTTATTTTAAAACAAAAATTACTTTTAGGATGACTTGAAAACTCTTCTGAATAACCTAAAAATAATATATTTAGCAAGTAACTGGTTACAAAAGAATCTTTAGCACTGAAAAGTATTATTTTGTTAAATTAATTTTTTAAGCTTCTAAATCTTCAGAGTATACCATTCATAATGAATGGGATATTACCTATAATTGACTGAAGTACTGTCTATATGTAATTAAATACCAAATACCATCAAGCATGTTCTAATAATGCATATGATAATAATGCGATACATTTAAATTAATTTATGATCATTTAGAAATTATGGATTCAGTATTGAAATGTTCAGAAATTCAAATATTCATCAAATGAATTTTAACAGAAATATATCCCTAAAGTTTCTGAAGGTCCTTTTTAAAAATATATTCTCATAATTGTGTATATTGCTAAAGATCTTTCTATTTCATGGTGATAGCAAAAAGGGTCTAATAAAAGATAACTTATAAATTAATATAATATATAAAAGTTTACAATTATGCCAAATTTAAAGTTTTTACCATATCTGGAAGAAGTTTAATTATAATGGGAATATTCTGAAAAAAAATCTATAACTAGATAAATAAATATCAAGTCAGTACCCAATATTTAAGGAGATAGTTTAAAAGGATTGCCTATAAATATTGTCTTCTGAGCTAAATTTCTTGAGAATCTGGTATGATATTCTGGCTAGATCCAAGACACTTATTGTAAACAAAAATTATTTTAAAATAATATGGGCAATTAGATAATTTAGGAATAGTCCTTTTGTGCCTTCTTACAGATGGAATTTAATAGTCAAAAGAGTATTTTTGTAGACAACAAATTGCACTTATGAATCAAGCAGTGGGATACAAGCCCTCAATGCCCGATATTAAATGACTTAGTAACTTGTTAGTAAAAGATATTAAAAAGTGACCAGTAGTGTTAATACATACTATTAATGATAAATAGAAAAACATACAGTAGATTAATTTTAAACAACAAAATACCATAAAAAAATATGAAATCCCTGGCAATATAATAAATATTATACATTAAAAAAAATTATTTTATTTATTATTAAATGAAATTTAAATGCATGTATATATATATATATATATAAATTAATGATACTGAATCAGCGAATGAAAAATATAATTGTCTTCTAACTCTAACAAATAAATTTACATTCAAATATAAAAGTAAAAAATATTCTCAACTGCATAAATATTAAAATAAAAAATGGTGGAACATGTGCAACCATACATTGTGTATATGCAATTATATGTAAACAATGTAAGGCCATAAATATTAGACAAACAGAGAGATCCATTTAAGAAAGATTACCAGGACATAAGTCTGATATAAAATAAGTAAGATTAGGTAAAATTAAAATTTATTGAAATAGCAGGATACTTGAACCTACCAAATATTATGAAAAACATACACAGATTACTATACTCAATCATAATAAAAGTTAGAATACAGAAGACTATATTAACGAGGAATATTTTTATATTTTAATTATTAAGACATTACATCCAACAATTAGATAATCACTTACAGTATATGATGAATTTTAATTATTTATTATGTTATGTTATTCATTTTAATATATATTTGTTTCTCTCCATAAATAAATAAAAATTGTAAACAATTTTCATTAATTATAATCTCTATATTTAATTGAATTTTCAAATTTAGATAATTTATAATGTTTTGGATTTCTCCATGTATAAAAATAGCTATTAAATAATTTTTTATTGAAAAAGGCAAATTAAAAATGTCAACAGTGCTCTCAATAAAATAGTATTCATTCCTCATATGGTGATTATGTTTTTATTACATATATATTTATTTACAATATTTTATTTTTTATATAGCAACTTATAAAAATAAAACTTATAAAAACCATATATAGCAACTTATTATAAGGAATAAGTTTTAACTAGTTAAGTTATATTTTTATTAAAATACATTAATATATAATGTATATTAAAATATAGATATCAAAATATAATATATTTAAATTAAAATATCTTTTTATTTGAAACTTAATTATAATATTTTTTAAATTTTAGTGTAATATTTTTATCTAATTTAATATATTTAAGGAATTTATACAATATTATTATTATTATTTTTTATTTATAAATTATAATAATACATATAAATTAATATAAATAATACTGTTTATTTATTATAAGTTATATATTATATAGTTATTATCAACTAATCAATAATGGTATACTTTATTATAAATTAAATTTAAAATATGACAATAAATAATAATATTTATATTTTTTATAAATTATAAATGATTTGGTTTATAGTATTGAAGAAATATTCAGTTTAATATATAAAAATGTTAGTAAGAAAGGATATTGGTCTACTAATTATAGAAAATACTAAAAATTAAATTAAAATACATGCATATTTTATACATAATTAATAAGAAAAAAGGTGTAACTGTTTTATATATAAAACTTATTTTTACTTTATAACTGAAAATATTTTTATATAAATATTAAATTTGAATTGTTGATAACCTAACATAAGATTGGTATATTTAGTAAATATAATAAAATACAGGGTAAATACAGATATTTAATTTAAATTAAGTTATTCTTCTGGCAGCTATTAGAATAACTCCTATTTTATAATTCTGATAAATGGAATTACTAACTGGAAATACTTATAATATACTTTCATATTAATATTCCATGAAAATTTAATACAAATATTATAATTATATTACAAAAATATTATATTTCCAAGTAAATTATTTTACTTAGTTGTTATATTTCCAGCAGCCCTCAAAATAACTCCAGTTTTATAATTCCAGGAATTGGAATTACTTACCAGAAATATGGACCATGCCCTATATAGATTCTTAGATCAATGAGATGGACCACATTATATCTGAAACATAAGAAAATAATATAAATGCCATAATAATAAAAAATAAATGGGTGTAGTAAGGGATAAATAGGTAATAAAATAAACATAGCTGTTGGCAACCATCAAAATAAAAATTCCAACAACTTTTATAATATAATTTAGTTAGAAACATAATTTTTTATAATAATTATAATATTTGTATTAAATTTTTATTCACATTGAGTATTAATGCATGTATAAGTATACTATAATTAGTTTTGGTAAGTAATTCTGAATACTGGATAGTAGTTATTTAAAATATATACTTATTGACATCAGAATCGACATCATTATATTATTTCAGGTACTTGGCATACAGGGGCAGATCCAGAAAATAGTTAGGGCAGTGTCCCATTTTATAATAGGCACATTTACTATACATATATATAAATACACAAAATGGCGCTTGTAAGTAAAAGCAATAGGCTGATACTGATACCTATGCCATAGGTATCAGTATTTTTTAGAATCAGAATTGGGTTTTAATAAAGTAATTGGCATAAGCAGGCCCGTAACCAGGGGGGGGTCGAGGGGATTGAATGACCCCCCTTTTTGAAAGTTGAGGGGCGTAAGTGAAAGTTGAAGGGCGTAAAATGGGGGGCAGCACAAAAGGGCAATAAAAATATAAATGGGAAACAAAATAAGAAACGTCATTCATCAAAGATAAAAAACAAATGGCAAAAATAGGACAAAAAGTTCATAGAGCTAAAGCTCATATATAATTATATATGTGGAGAG